>JARWCS010101882.1:0-15154 GCA_034783895.1 Geukensia demissa | reverse complement strand
TCCTACCAAGTTTAGTTCCATTTGGCCCAGTGGTTTCAGAGGAGAAGATTAAAATGTGAAAAGCTAACGGACGGACGACGGACGGACGGACGACGGACGCCAAGTGATGACAAAAGCTCACATGGCCTTTGGCTAGGTGAGCTAAAAAAGTATAATTAATTGAAAATTGAGAAATTGATGACAAAGTTTTACTTTTGTGCATTTGCATTTAAATAAAAAAATTGAATATCAAGGTATCACCAATAAAAAGGAGAAAAAATATCACAAACTTGTTGATATCATAGCACCTGGAATGAGTATTCATTGAATTTTTACAGGTGATCCAGAAACAACATGTGAGACAAAGCCGTTTCTTACAAGATTCAAAAATTGGGGAAATCATATTTATAATTGGCCATGTCATGGTACACGTGTTAGACTTGTTTGTGTATTTGGGATAGGAGATTTGCCGCTTTTAGCGTCAAGACCAGAAATGTTTGCTAATAAATTCTATTTGCATTACCAACCGTATGCTTATCGATGTATGGACGAATTAATTTATAACCGTACCAGAGACGAATACTTTAATGTTTTAACATTCGATACTACTAAATATGAATCTTTAGAATTTATTAAAAATACAATAAAGTGATTTCTACGTTATTTCATATCGCCAAGTGTAAAAGAACTTGGTCAACCAAAAATAAAAATATAATCCATGTAGTAAAAGCCGACGATTTATCCAGAATATCACATCGTAAGAACTGTCGACAGTAAGTTTAATTCAGATCTCATATGAAATTTTAAGACAAAGACCATGGATAAGGTAACCTTGTATTGTTCCATCTTGTATGTTTGTTGACTTTCAAAAAGATAGATTCTTGTTTTATTTCATCTTTGTATATGACTTGTATATATAGTTAAAATCAGGTCTTATATTACATATAAGAGAACTAAAAATTTTAAAATATATATAGAAGGACAAATTACCAAAAAGCAAAAATGACAAACAATAGTGTAAATACATGTATTACATAAAACCAAAGATTAAACAAGTGAACGCTAAGATCAACGATAATCTTTAATATGTGAAACCATATGCATGAGTCAAGGTCGCTAACCTGATAGTGACTCCACATTAGTCCCCATAAGCACTGGTTTTTTCCAGGAAGGAATACTGGACCAAATGTTGGTTAAGGACAATTCACAGTCCATTCCACCAAAATTTGGTCTCAGTTGACCCAATAGATTCAGAAGAGATATTTTTATAATCGTGAACGGACGACTGAAGCTTAGTTATGACAGAAGATTAAGATTCAAGTCATGCGAGCTAAAAGGAAAGACGGTTGTAATTTTGTGTATAAAAACAAATTATGAATAATCATGTGGTAAATAAGAAACATTAGTGGGTTATGTCCCTTTACCAAGTAACCATGGAAATTAATTAATGAATGTTTTTGTATGTAAATGATAGATTATGTGCCCTTTTGCCATAAATAAATCGGGACACGCTCGTACATTCCCGTCATTCTCCAGAAACAATACTCGTCACTTAACCGGATTTTATGATGCAAATGGCTGATGATTTTCAGATTGGCCATAAATGGGAGACAAACATTGTTATTTTACAAATAACTCAACGTTCCTCATTACCTATTTCTTAAATTTTATATATTGCAAGATATTTTTGAGTCACTGTTTAATTTTTGCTGATTTCAACGTTGTTATTGCGACTCCACGAAAACAATTTTTGAGAGTACAATGCAGTGATATTAAAAGCAGAGTTTGTCCATGGAACTATATTTGGTACTACCTATCAAGATACTATGATTTAGCTATTGGCTCTCCTGTTGAGACCATTTTGTCGTATAAAATTAAGGTACTAGTAACTGAAAATACAACTAGTTTGATTTTCAAATGATAATTCACTAAAACATGTGATATGCGATGACGTTAATTTGTACCATGGTTTAACTCCTCTGAAACCACTGCGCCAAACGATAAGGGTCGTTAAGGCCCGTTTTTTGGCGCCCAATAATTTGGATGAAAAATGAAAAGTGGCTAATATCTATTATTTTATATTTTTTGTATTTAATAATGTCTATAAAAGAAAATCCAACAGAATTTGTAGTTTAATTGGTTCTACATTGGTCACTTGGCACATAGAAGTTGCTTAAAATATTAAACTACTAAGAAATTACCTAATTTGATACATTATTTGATACAATTTTGTCGATTTTTAACATAGATCGCACAAAAACATCATAACCAAACCACAATTAAAGATCTATTGAGTACAAATATTTGGTTAAAATATCTTCTTGATGTTTTTGTGCGACCATATCTATTCTGAACAAAACACATCTAAAAATTCAGTACTTTTTCATAAAATGTTACTTTCTTGTTAAAACAGTCAAATATACCCTTTCGTTTTGTCGAATTGACGAAAATTATGAAAGAAAAAGTAATGAATTATTAAAAGACTACCATTAAACATCATTTTTACAAAACTTATTATTGTGTCACAAAATCAATTTGTGCCAAATATTGGGCTTATCTACTCCTTTGGTGTAGTGATGCACTATGAAAATTGTGTGAGGTTTTCACGGCACCACCTAATATCCCTGCCATGGCCCAAATTTTTTAAAATGTGCCTTTTGGTACTTATAAGAATTTGGCCAATTTATCCGAGATTTTCGACACAATTTGAAACAGTATTTAGCATGTTTAGCATGGCCCTTCAAAAAATCTGTTCCATTTTCCTAAACGCCATTAAATATGGTCACAAAACTCGTGCTTAGTTTAACATTAAGTCATCGAAATTAACATTTTTGTCAAATCCTCTAAAACCTCTGATCTAGTTTGAGTTCAACTCTGATCACGTTATTCTGGTCTGCTTCAAAATTTTGCTGGTTTTTTTCGTGCACAATCCACTTTGAGGAATTTTAAACATTTTTGTCAACTTAGCCAATTAGAACCAAATTTCGATGGAATGTTCCCTGGATATTGCTTTTGAAAAAATGGATTTTTTTTTTCGAACGTCATCCAACATGTATGCAAAGTCAGACTTGATTGACTGTAAGTCAATGGACGTTTTGCATTTTAGTCAAATCCACCGAAACCGTAAAGCCAATTCAAATCAAACTTCGAATGGCCATTAAATGGTTCCCATTTAAAATTGTTAACCGATCCCCCCTATGCTCTTTCCCAAACATTTTGTCAACCCCTCTGATAACACTGTTTGGTCCCTTTAAGAAGTATGTTCGGTTTTTAATCATCAGCCAAATTCGAACAGTTGTTCAGTTTGATTTAACATTGAACCTTTACGGGTATGGAAATTTTTTTTTGATGTTATAGAGCCATGAACAAAACTAGTGAAATGATGAAGTGGTCGCCATAGCCAAACCTAGTTTTATATTGTACCCCGAAGAGTGAATCAAACATTCAATTTTATTTTTGTAACCCAAAGAGTGAATCAAACTTTCAATTTTCGTCCCACTTTAAATTCTTAAATTCGCCATCATAAATTTTTGATCCATATATTATCAGTGTATCTTAACTACTTATGGACCTGTTTCCGGTAATTCAACAATAAGTTGACCTCTTCTCGGATTGACGTTAACCCAGGTTAGAGTTTAAGGATTCAAAGACGGGTGTTGCGCGCAGGACAGGCGATGCTTACCCTTCCGGCCACTATGTCCTACTTCTTGCTCATAAAGGAGTTCGTGCGATTCCTTCCGGATTTGACACGAATTGAGACTCCCGATTTTGAAATCCTGATTTGACACTAAGGACTCCACGACAGGTGCTTCGCAAAGGACAGGAGACGCTTACCCTTCCGGAGCATCTGATCCCGCTCCTGTTTTGTTAAGAAGTTCATGGATTCCAAACCTTTAATCTTTTTTGTTTTCGTTTTATTTTATAGTTTGTTTCAAATTTGTTTTGTCCCTTTCGACTATGCACTTTTGATCTCTCGCATGGGTATTCTACACTAGTATTTAATGGTTAGAAACAATGTTTTTGTGAAGGCAACATAATGTCAGGTGAGATTACAGACTCCTATGAGTCTCTAGTTTTGCTATAGTAGCCATTTACTCAACAACTACAATAGATTGCGAGAATCTGAAAACAGCAAAAAATATAGGCCGTGTTAGACCTATAAATCAGTGGGCTTGAACGAACCAAAAGCTGAATTTAGGTTTAATCTCAAAATTCAACAAGTCAAAATATACAATCCAGACAGCATGAACACATCGTATCTTTTAGCCCCACGGCCCTTGAAGTTCTCTTTTAGCCCACGGTCCTTGAAGTATCACTTTTACTATTTTTTTAAAGTATTGGATATAACCAAAATTATAATACATGGAAAGATTAAATCGCTCTTATGATCGACAGGACCGATTCTGATTTGTGTGTGCGTGCGTGCGTGCGTGCGTGCGTGTGTGTTTAATTTAGAAAAGATGGCTCTCCACTGCTTAAACTTAGGCAAGGTATTGTTTTACTTCCCCGTAATAAAGTATTGGAAACCATATTCTTCGCGCATGCACTAGAGGTAGCCAGCTTTGTTTTCGGGTTCTCTTGTATGGCGTTTCTATGTTTTTTTACTGAGCATGCCGGGGCGGAAGGGAGCTCAAGAGACATTTTTTTGTCCTTTTTTATCTACGATTAGGTCTCACTAAAAACTTCCGGGTCAACTGACCATGCAACACAGGAGTGCAATTAAAAGTTTTCTGACATCATTCCATTGTGCATTAATGTTAAAATAAGAACTTTCAGGCTTCGCAACGTTCTATACCATACCAAAAATTTTACACCTATACGTTCAGGCCATCATTTTGAGATTTAGATTTTTAACACGAATGAATGGCAACATCGCAACTGGATAATGAGACTTATTTGTATCCGCCATTTTTTGGTGTGCCATTTTGAATCCGCCATTTTGCTTAGATGTTTTAAGACATGTTCAGAGACTCTACTCTCGCTAATTTATTTTCAACAGACAATGAGAGCTTCATATATTATATATTTGTTTGTTCCAAACAGCTCTTTGATACTCTGTGGCCCTGCATTTACAGCCTTGTTCTTTTTATTAAGATGGATGACAATATCTTTCAAGTTCAAATTATGCATTCATTGAACAAAAGGGGGTGGTTTTACGCAAATTGAGGCAAAGATAGTAAGATTAATATAACATAACAGACATCGATCATTGATAAAATATACACTTCTTATTCTATGTCAAGAACTGTTTTCTAATTACAGGCTTGTTCTTATAAAAATACTGATAAAATGAAAATAATATTATAGGTTACAACTAAAATCGTTTCCGATTGATAAAACAGTCAAATGACTACTATTAGTCCACCCCCTTGACTGTCTGATTTTAACTATCATGTCCTGATTGTTTATGTGGTGAAATGCAAATATATGTTCTTTTGAAATAATTTGACATGTATATGCAAGGTCGATCACAGTTATTGAGTTTGTTCTGAAGAGTGTATCTACTATTTGTACATTTTATCTTGGACTTGTGTCCCTGAGAGGAAAATAAACTCTGTTGTAAATCCAATTTATTTACCCGTTTAAATTGTAGAAGTGTCTTTGTGGACTATAGGTTTTTGGATTTCTCAGATAGTAATTCGATATTGGACTAAAGAAACATAAAAAATACCACTTCTATAAAAATGATATCAATAAAGTTATTTCCAAATGTTATTAACTGACAATTTTAGCCAGCAATTTTACATATATTTTTAAAAAATTGTGATAAGGAGGTCAGTCACAGTAAAAAGAAAGTTATGTTGATTACATAGTAAATTTAATGAATATTTTTAAAAGCCATTTTACACGTTGACGATTTTTTAAATTCGTTATTTCCTCATAATTCGTAAATGATAAAGATGTTTAAAAGACCCACGTTATTCAAATTGCTCTTTTCAATATTTTGATTATGTTTCGTATGTTCTTGTCTGGTTTTGTACACCTGGTAGGTAAACATTGAATCCTGGTTCCTCGACAACTTATCAGACTAAAGCTACACATTTCATCTTTCAAATTATAGCTTATTCAGGTGTGTGTTCAGAGGGTGCACAAAAGCAAAATATTCTCATGTTCCGCCGCCCAGCTGTAGATATTGCACTAGAAAGATTAAATGCATTATCTATAAATTCAGATTGCATCTTTAGGTGGAAGTTGTGATCTCTGTGGAGGTTTTGCACCAACTTTAAGCTGTGCTTTTTTTTTTCCTGGTTTAGGTAATATGTTCGGTTTCACTTTCTTATTGTTTTTCTTTGACTTGATATTTTCGTAGTCCGATTCGATTTCCATATTAACTCCATTTAGATCATCATGTGAACCTGCAACGAACAAATCTGAAATGCTGACATCCCTTAAATCAGTTATCATTAAACAATAGTTCTTGAATAAACACGACTTTTCGGAATAAAGGAAAAAAAGGTCCTGCTTCATAAACGCATAAATGCAAAAGAAAATCGGACAATGAAGACAAGTTAATTATTTAAGGAGGTTCGGGTGTCTTCCGCCATCTTGGATGGCAAACTTGTGGTATTGACTTTTTCTATAATTGCAAATATTAATTTTAGAAAGGAAATACTTGTAGGAAATTGACATTGAATAAATATATTGTAATTCTTTATCTAATGACATATTAATTTTTCACGCAATTACAGATGATAAATAGCTTTTTTAAAATTTAAGGAATTAAACGTTTACAGGGTAGGTAACTCTAATGACTTCATTTTATAAAGTTATAGATTTATTAATGTAGCAAGAAAACGAGATCGGTGATCCTAATTTTTCTTTTTATTTTTTGATAATATATGATAAAAGCTACCTTTCCCTATATTATTTTAAAATTTTATCGTTTTATGTACTCTATATCGAGAAAAATGTAGTTTTTCCCTATATAATCAACAGAAAATGAAAAATTTTTACAAGTCGTTGCTTAAAAACAAGTTCGGTGACATAGAAATTTTATTTTAATTTTATGAATAACACAATTTGACAACGTATGAAAAAATTCTATCGATTTTTATTTAGACACCCGAACCTCCTTAATTGCTAAGAAATGTGATCTTAAGAACTTAGTCAAATAAATGTAAAAAGAGTTAGGGTAATATTTATTTGCAGATTTGCTTTTTATGACAAAAGAAAGAATTTTCCTTACCCAAACATGAATCACCTAATAGCTCAGTTATTTTTATGGAGTCTATTATCCATATCCATAATTTTGTATAACTCGTTTATTTAGTTCTCTATCTTTGTATTTTTCTATTGTGTTTAGTCTTTGTCTTGTACTTATATTTGCCACGTCCTCTGATTTTCTCTCGCTCAGACCTTGTATTTTCTCGAGAAGGACGAACCATAAACATTTTCTTTATGTGTTTTCTTTCACAACTAAGTCGTGGTACTCAAGTTTCTGATTTTAAAGGTAACTGTTTCTTTTACACGAATTCAATTACCTCTGTATACAAAATTAATATATTCTGGTATGATTTTACAATTTTATGTGCGATTCATTTTTTTATTTTGGTCACGAAGAAAGTGGAGATGTTGGACCTAATAAAACTAGTCAAACTTCTCTACATTTTGCATGCGCCTGTTCCAATACAAGAGTTGTTTTTTATAATAAAAAGAGTGTTCTGATTATAAAAGGTACGTTAGGTAACACTTTTCTGAATAAGTAAACAATTTAGGAAAAGCTAGTTCCACTCTGTATAATGAGATAAATCGTTTACAACTTTCTATTTCCTTCTCATTCGTTTAAATACAATGGGTATAATACACACATATATATACAGCCTGTCAACAGTTCTATTTTAATTATCAACATTCATTTCAAAGTTTTGCTGTGATATTGAACTTGTATTCTTTCAGATACCCTTGTCATTGCCACATATTCGCAGTAAAAACGGTGAAATTCCAGCAAAGTCACTTTTCATTTTTTAGCCAAATTCTTTGAAAAAAAACGTGGCTTAACTACTCTTGTCTTTTGGTATTCGAATAAGCTCCTTTAATTCTTATTCTAGGAAGCTTTCGGGCTTATCCCTCTACCAAAGACGCTTCCCTAGACCCTAAATATTGGTTCAGTCTCTTTTTATTTTCTACAACCAAGTTCAATTCGACCTTTGCTATACCAAGGTTACGACAACTACAACTATTAGATTGTCCATCTGTCGTATAATATATACCTGTATTTGCCAAACTTAGTTGGGTATAATTCCTTTGTGTTGATTTTCTTTTGAACTCCTCATACGACTCATCACTAGATATGAAAATAAAATATGTGAATAAATCAATTTCCTGAATTTATGTAAAATTCATCATTAATACTTATTGTGTTTCTTTATCAGATTTATAGTTTTCTTACTGATAATACTGCTGATTTTGATTTACATAACTTAATAGTTTGGTGCTATTACTACGACAAAAGCGTTTAAATAATTTAAAGACAAAATATAAATGTAGTGTTGAGTGATTGAATGCAATCTCCTGAGCAAAGTCATCTGACTTCCGGTGTCAGTTGAAGACTCTGCCACGGGTTACGACGGATTCCTCTCATTGCGGATAAACCACGCCTATAAATGAAATCATTTAATATTTACTTGCAGACGACTTTGACAAGTGTGGTGGAAACCCGAGCTTATTTCTATATAAAGGGGCGGAGTTTAACTGTCATTCATGGCAGATCACCCGTGGCAGAGTTCATGGGAACGAAGTCTACGGAAGGGATATAAGTTATGCTGGGAGATTAAATTGAATATTGCGATTTAAAAAGAAAAAAGTGTACCTTTAGGGACTGCATTTTTGTGATTTTGTTGAGCAGCTGCAATGCAGTATTAAACTAGAATTATGAAAGTCAAACTATTCTAATATAAACCAATTTGTAGCTTTTTATTTTAAATGTGATGACTGATTCTTATTCACGTATTAGTTTTCAAGCTACCAAATTCTATAGGACATTCTTTTGTCAATATTTGCAGAATTATTTTGGTGGTAAATCTCTACATTATCATTATGATTTAACTATAGACAAAGAATGAGACTAGTATATCAAAGATATCACAGGTATTGCTTCTCAAAAGTTAAAAATAATGGAAACGAAGCAGCTTCTCTTCAAAATTATCACTTTTAAGTCTCTTTTCAAAACCATTGTTCATACATCACTATCGAGTGTATATATCACGTGCATTAATTACGGCTGCAACCCGTCTCATTCCTCTAGTAAGACGTTGGATGTCTTGTTGAGCCAGATGCTACCAAGAAGCTGCCATTCTTGGTGTAATTCAGCTTCCAACTGACGAAGGTTTTAAACAGGAGGTTGCCGGGCCTGCATACGACGGCCAGACATATAGAGATATGCTCTATTGTAATCCGGGCTCATGCCTGGCCAAGGAGTAGACGTAACAACTTCCATTTGCAGATATGCAGTTATTGCCCTAAAACGATGAGGTCTGGCATTGTCATCCATATACATATGTCTTGTACCTAATGAGTGGTTGTCAGAATGAGGAACAACAAATGACCCTAAGACATCTCTGATGTACTGATGCCCAATTAAGTTGCCTGGTATCGTGATCAAATTCATTTTACAGTCATGGAAGAGACACCCCCAACCATAACTGAATCTTTGGCATAGGGAATATTTGAATGGACGTTCCGTGGGGTATAAACAGTGTTTTTGTAGCTGGTAGGAAATATTATTCGTCTACGTAAACGCTGCTCCGGATCGTTGACGACGTCATTAGTTTGTGCGTGTTTCCCCTAACAGTCGTCTGCTGACGGTATTGTAATAGACCATCTGCCGTCCAATAGCTTCGAAGGATATTCCTAGTTAAAGCATGCCGATTATGTGCCACCTTTGTGCTCATAACAATCATCTTTATTGGTAATGAATAATTGTTTTAAAACAACGCCTTTAAACAACCCAAAACAACAGCTCGTCGATGTTGTGTATTAAGTAATGCCTACGATGCGTGTTTCATGTGCTTGTGAAGTCGATATTATACACAAAAGTTACATCTCTGTGAGCACAGTTATTAAATTGAACACTATTCTTGCTCAAATGAATAAAAAATATTACAATCTAAGTGTTTTGTGACCTATTATGGACAAATATATCAGAGGGTGTGTATATAATCACTTATAACTGGTCAATTTAAAACAGAATTAATTTTTCTGTCGACCTGAAATAATTAGAAGAAGCCGATATAGGATAACTATAACTGGCAAGTGTCCTTCAAATGTGAATCCCATTATTGTTTATGATAAAGACCAACAGTGAAGCATATATCAATAGGGAAGACATGATAAAAGTAGACTTTCAGTAGTGGAAAACATTGACTTTTCTGGCAACTTTACTTTTTCGTAACTGCACTTCAAGTCTTCACTCTAATTAAGTTAACATATAAATTCAATTCATGTCTATTTTAAAAATTCTTCACGTGACATTTGATCCTATAAATTACAAGGAAAACTCAAGATGTATATCAAATGATTAATAAAACTGGTTACTGGTACATTATATAACCTAGTGATTTTACTTTTATATACATATCGTGAACCTTTTATTGTTTCCGTGTCTTTGTAAACCGTTCATTGTTTTAATAAATAAGATGAAATTTTTTGTAATCTTGGGTTACAGTTTTTTTTTAATTGACTTTTAACAATTTGGAAAATCTGAATTTTTTTAAAATGGGAATTGGACCGAAATTCTGCTTCAAAATGTATTAAACACAAATCCCTGATTGTTCATAGTTTCATGTTTGTTTTATGGTTTGTATGTACACGATTAGTAATGTTCTGTCTTAATTATGTTCACAAGATTTGCATGTCTAAATTGACTTGTCCCCTTTGGCCCTTCGGTTTTCCTTTGCGTCATCTTTATAAAGCATACTCACTTATTATCCGACACCACTGCTCCATTGTCAATACCTGTTACAAATGCAATAGTTAGTGAATGAATACAAAATGGTCTCATCTCATTGTTGGCACCTTTTTCATACTATTTCATATTAAATCAAAAATTCGATAAACAAATTACTTTCGCCTTCTTTTATGCATCCTTAAAAATTTTGATGATAAAACGTTTACATTATTGCATGCAGGATAACAAATATACATCATGTTTCTTCGCAGCAAATTTCCTGCGAGACTAGTGAATCATGAGAATGGAAAAACGGTAAATATAAATGTTCACCGCTCTTTTCATTCATTTTGGTAAAATTTTCGAAATTCTCTGGTTTTATTCATATCAGAGCATTTTCTAATATCTTTTGGCCAACTGAAACCCCACTTTTCTTTTCATAATTTCATTTAACACATTTAAAAATGCTATTTGAAAAGTTTCTTGACATTCTTGTTATTTCTTTTGGTGTTTAAGACAAAATCTATAAAAAATTAAGAGAAACTTTTTTCCGCGTAAAATGTTCAAATGTTTTTATCTCCAAAACGAGCACAATGACCCATCAATTTTTTCTGCTAATTTCGTTCAAATGGGAAAGAACTTTAAAGCAATCACAAGCTTTTGAAAACGTTGTTATTTTTAATATCAGCAGCGAACATTCGTTGATCCTTGTTGTTCATCTTAATTTCATTTATTATAGTGTTTGCTTTGTTGGGCGATGCTGCCTTGTCGTTGGGCTATCCAGTCTGATAACTCTTTGGTCATTTTTGCACTAGCCAGCATAAATGGACAATAAATCCTCGGAGAAACGTAATCACTATGTCATCATAATATTCTTGGGCATGTTATAAACTTTAATGAAATCAATATGTCAAAATTTAAAGAAAGAATCTTTTCATTGACATTTAATGTCAGCAAAGATTAAGCTTCTGGGTATAAGTAATTATTTTGAGTTTATGATAGCCTTGTTAAACATAAAATATTAAGCTCCTACCTTGACTTCCTTTATAATTTTCGTAATCCCTACGTTGTGTGTTTTCGTATGGCTTCGATCCTTTTCTGAAAATGAAATTAAAGATTAATATCACCGGAATTGCAAAGGAATAAATTCATTTATCTTAAAATATTTCAAATTCATATTTTTATTATTCAATCGTCATTCAAAAGCAGTTACTACAATCCCGAAATAAAGAAAAGCCCATATGTCAGACCTGTCTCACACGAAATTTGTTATCACATATCGTTGTTGCAGAAATAAACAGTATTAGCAGTATTTATTTGAATTTTAAACCCCTTAAATTTCCAGAGAGGTTTTGAAATATACTTCACGTGGTAGAATGTCCTTGCCGCTGGATTTTACTTCCTATTTCGTGTTGTTTGGATTTCAGAACGTCTTCTATCATCAGTGGATCACGGATTTCCTTTGTTCTGGTTCTAGGGGATATTCTTTGGAATACGTATACAGCATATGAAACTTAATCATGTTTACACAACACTTGTAAACCATTACTTCTCATTCCGTTATTCGCGTCTGCAAAACCAAAGGTCGCCTTTGTCGAACTTCGTTTAATATAGAACTCTGTCGTAAATTTTCCTAATCCGTTTTGTCTGAAATTTTTTTTGATATTCAGATATTCAAAATCAACAAAAGTGTGATTTTCAGATCAGTATTCGATGATTTCACCAAAAGATGAAGATGACGACCACTGTCGAACTTAGTTGAACAAGGAATTAACCAAAGTTCTCTCATATTTTTTTTATTTGAAATTTGTACTAGTTTCAAATTAATAATAAACAAAAGTAAGAAAAAATGATCATTTTGTAATAATTTTTCGGAATAACATTTCGATTAGCAATCCGACAACCCTACCAGGACATTTTCTGCAGAAACAAACAATTGATGGAATATTCACTAGGCAAATTAACTGTTAACACCGAAAATCAACAAAGTATGTCAAGGTTTTGACTGCAGTTAAACGCTCAGTTCGAACAAAACCTAGGCGAATGATCATAGGTGACATATTTCAGAGCGATATTCCATCACTACGCTCACAAACCAGAAAGATAGCTGGAAAAGCCATTTTTAGTATTAGGGCACTATTTAAAATTGAGTTAAGGATTTACTGAGAAAAACAAATTTCTTAGTCGTTACCAGATTTTAAGAGGATTGCCACAAGATTTCCCTCTAACGACATCGCCTTCCAATCTTAATCGAACCTAGTTTTTCACCGAAAATTAAACAAAATTTGTTTAAACGTTATTTCTGGCTGAAACCACTAAAGTTCAATTGTAACTAAACTTTGGTGGAATGGTGATTTATTTAAATTTCACAGATACATTGACTATCATCATCACCACTGTGACACTATTCTTGCTCTAAGGAATAAAAATTATTACAATCTAAGTGTTTTGTGACCTATTATGGACAAATATATCAGAGGGTGCTTAATTTTTTTCTTTGTGTGTATATTGACTTATTACTGGACAATTTAAAACCAAATTAATTTTTCTGCCAACCTGAAATGATAAGAAGAAGCCGAGATAGGGTACCTTAACTGGCAAGTGTCTTTCAATTTCAAACTTCAAATGTGCATGAATTTAATTATTGTTTATGATAAACAACAACAGTTAAGCATATGCCAATAGGGTAGACATGCTAAAAGTAGCCTTTCAGTTGTGGAAAACATTGATTTTCAATTGATGCCTTTTCTGACAATTTTACTTTTTCAAATGCATATTCAAGTCTTCACTCTTATTTAGTTAACATATAAATTTAATTCATATATATTTTAAAGATTCTTCACGTGACATTTGATCCTTGCATTTGTTTACAACAGAGTGCATCGGATGATTTTTTTTATTCTGCCTAATTGTATACATTGAAGGACTCTTATACCTTATAAATCACCAGGAAAACTCCAGATGCATACCAAATAATTAATGAAACTGGTTACTGGTACCTTTTAAAACTTAGTGATTTTACTCCTAGTTTTTATAATCATTTCGTGAACAGATCATTGTTTCCGTGTATTGCTAAACAGTTATTTGTTTCAATGAATATGATGACCATTTTAGTAATCTTAGGTTACAGTTTTTTGGGGGTAAAATAACTTTTAACAATTAGGAAAATCTGGATTTTTTAGAATGGGAATTGGACCGATATTTGTATGTTTGTTTTAAGTCTTGTATGTATACTATGTGTAATGTTCCATCTTAATTATGTTCTCAAGATTTGCTTGTCTTTTTACTTATACTCACTTATTATCCGACACTTCTGCTCCATTGTCAATACCTGTTAAAAATCCAATAGTTAATGAATGAATACAAAACGGTCTTTATCACTGTTGGCACTGATTTTATACTATTTCATATTAAATTATAACAATACATTTGTAACTTTCGTCTTCTTTTAATCATCCTTAAACATTTTGACAACAAAACGGTTACATTATTGCATGTACGACAAAATATACATCATGTTTCTTGGCTACAAATTTCTTGCGAGACTAGTGCATCATGAGAAGGGAAAAATTATTATTATAAATCATTTATAAGTCTACACCAGTTATAAAAAATGTTCACCGCTCTTTTCAGCCATTTTGAAACTTCTCTGGTTTTATTAATGTCATAGCATTTTTAAACTTCTCTGGTTTTATTCATTTC
This sequence comes from Geukensia demissa, assembly GCA_034783895.1. Classification (NCBI taxonomy): domain Eukaryota; kingdom Metazoa; phylum Mollusca; class Bivalvia; order Mytilida; family Mytilidae; genus Geukensia; species Geukensia demissa. The sequence goes on along the minus strand of JARWCS010101882.1, from coordinate 588 downwards.
ATAGCATTTTCTGATATTTCTTGCCAACCGAAAACCACTTTTATTTTCATAATTTTGTTAAACACTCTGATAACTCCTATGTCATTTTTGCATTCGCCAGCATAAATGGACAATAGCTATACGGAGAAACTTTATCACTCTGTCATCATAATATTCTTGGGCGTGTTGTAAACTTGAATAAAATCAATATGTCCAAATTTAAAAAAAGATTTTTTTCATTGACATTTTATGTCAACAAAGATTAAGCTTCTGGGTATAGGTAATAGCCCCTACCTTGACTTCCTTTATAATTTTCGTAATCCCTATGTTGTGTGTTTCCGTATGGCTTTGATTCTTTTCTGAAGATGAAATTAAAGATTAATATCACCAGAATAAGATGTATGATTGTTTACTGAAAAGTGTGCATAAGAATAAATTCATTTATCTAAAAATGTTTCATATTCATATTTTTGTGATTCAAATGTCATTCAAAAGCAGATGATACCATCCGAAACAAAGAAAAGCCCATATTTCAGACCTGTCTCACACGAAATTTGTTATCACATATCGTTGTTGCAGAAATAAACAGTATTAGCAGTATTTATTTGA
>JARWCS010101772.1:0-15154 GCA_034783895.1 Geukensia demissa | reverse complement strand
CCTAACAACATATCCAAATTTCAAATCATTCCTTTCATGTTGTCAAAAGTTATTGAACGGAAACTATTCTTGGGACGTACGTACGGACGGACGTACGTACGAGGGTAACACTTAATGCCCCCGACCGCCTAGCGGCGGGGGCATAACAAAAGGAACAAAGGCTTGAGATCCACGAACTTCCTCACAAAACTGGGGTGGAATCAGGTGCGATAGAATGGTGAGCGTCCCCGTCTTGCGCGCAACACCGGCCGTTGAGTCCTTAATGTCAAAATCGGTTTCAAATCAAGATGTCAAAATCAGGAGTATCAATTTGTGTCAAATCCCGAAGGAATCGCACGAACTCCTATATAAAAAAGGAGTGGGACCGACACCTCACTGAAATTAAAGCTTGAGTAATACGAACCCTAGAAAAACCAGGGTGAGTTCAGGTTCTCCGGAAGGGTAAGCAACTCCTGCTCCACCAGTGAATGTTTTTATTTCCGTTGGAATTCAAGTCTAAGAGATGAACAAGAAAACAAAAAAGCACTATAATCTGTTCACAAAAGAAAGTGAAAACAAAGGGTGCAACTAAGTGGATACAAGTAAATATGATGAAGACACTGTCCTAATATAATAGCCATTATATATGTCATACATTCTTTTAACAAATATGAAAATATCGCTGTTATTTACTTTAACATGCAGACTTAAAATTTATCAGTAGCCGTAGGGACGTCAAAGTTGGAAAAATATACGAGAGCCAAAAAATTTCAAACGATATGTCGGGAAACTATTAGTTTATCCAAATATATAGATTTAAGAGTATTAACTTTGACAGAAGTAAAACTTCGTCATCAGTATAAATATAGAAAAAACATATGTAGTATGATTGTGTATGAGACAGCCATCCAAAGCATGTAAATTTTCTACAGGTTCCCCTAAGGTTTCCATTAATGGACACATGTAGACACTCTACGATTGCGACAAGCTGTCAAAGGCCTCAGAATTAAGTATGATGATATTCAAATGTTATTCAAATGTACCAGTGGCCAGGGTGGCTGAGTGGCCTGTGTAGTTGATTTAAACTTACCTGTACAGATCATTGTAGTCTATCACCTATACGGCGTGAGTTCTCGCCTGACTCTGCACCATACAAAAACGGGTTGAGTTAAACTTGCATCGCACGTGATAAGGTTTGTCAGTTACCTGCCCAAGGTCGGTGGTTCTCTCCGGGTACTCCGGCTTCCTCCACCAGTAAAACTGACCGCCGCATATGACTGAAATATTGTTGAAAGTGGCATTAAACCCCAAACAAACAAACAAACAAACAAATGTACCAACTCTCGGCCAAATATGTAAACAATGTATAACAAGTAATACTTAAACAACGTATCCAATAAATTACATGTTTCTGACTACAGTATACATATAGTTCATACCAGCTCCAAAATGAACGAAAGTGCTGACTGCTGGAGAAGATATGCAGTCGGCGATTAACAGTCTATCGGTAGTGATGGTAGTTAAATCTTTTAAGTGATGGTGAAAATTAATGCGGCTTTTTAACTGCAGTTTACAGTTTACAGTTTCGGTCATCAATATAGGTTGGTGTTAAATCATTTGATAATCCATCATTACGATTAAGGTGTATCAGTTTTATATCTTTTGCATATATTTTTTCTGGTTTTTAAAAATTGTTGCGTGCAGCAAGTTCGTTTATTTTTGTAACATCGTTTAATAACTATACCAACAGAGTAAACATCATATTTTTCAGGTTATTATACTTTGTTTTTCCTGGATCAAAACATTTTATAACTAATTATCTTCTAAAATAACAGTGTTAAATAGTTTTTGATATATATCATGAATGTATCGATACAGGTAATGTAAAACATCATCGAAAATTAACTACATAATTAAACACGTTATTGTCATCATAACAAAACCTCATTGTTTACATATATCTAAAACTTCAGTTTATAGTTTCGTGATACTGTAAAAATTTCGTTTTTTTTCATAAGTAGAAGATTTTTTATCTTGATATCTTTTAATTTGTATTTTATATTAAACCTCTCAAATTCGCCGTGTATCCGATGTCAATGTCCAATCTGATTGAATATTATTTGTAAGAATGCTGTTATCCAAAATTACTAGTTTTCTCATGTTAATGGCTGGTTTTACAATACTTATGCCATCTTAACAAAAAAAAAGTCTTGCTTTCTTTTTAAAAAGCAGTATAAAACGGATGTCACAAAATAAAAAAAAAATATGCTGTTTCTGATTCAAATTAATGATAAATATATCAGCAGGAAAACTTGTAGGTGTAGAAATGAGACCTCCACCTACTTTATGATATTATCTTTTAACCTACTGTCTGTAAACCTTACTCTGTAGAATGGCTTTTTGGAAATTTCAAACCCTTAACTTGGTACTTATTATTGTCAAGAAGTAGAACACAGTGTTTCATCCGATAAAACATTAAAATAATAGTACTGCCCTAACCAGATACTTTTCAGGCAGATAAAAACTTTTTTATGTGGTAAATGTCCCATTGTAATTTTGTGGTCTTCTAAAATACTAATATTTGAAAATGGAATGATATCCACCATTTATTTGTATAATTTGTTGCATGGAGATGAGACAGAAATTTTGCAAATACATTTTGAATTATATTTACTCTAAGAGCATTCAAGAGGGCTTTTTGTAAAACTTCGCCAAGAGAGCTATCTGCCTTTTACATTGTAAATTTCATTGCGATTTTCTATTGCTCCAGGTTCATTTACCATCGAGAAGAATATGAGAATGAAAATAGACTCACCAAGATACATTTATTTGTCAAATTTTGTTGAGATTTAAAAAAATGATAACACCTCTTACTTTTGAATAAGGCATTCTATGAAGTGATGTTAACAGACAGTAGTCATTTCTTTAACACAAATTACGGTTTAATCTTCTTCAATGAAGTAAAGTTCTACCTAAAATCAGTAAATCAAACAGGAAGGATCGGCACATCAAATTTTTCAAATGAATATTTTATTTGTTTGTTTTAATGTGCATATCCTAGGATAAAAAATAATTGCAAACATTTGTTCCAAGTATAAGCCGGGAAACTTTATGTACATATGTGTAAATGATCTCCCTTGAAATCATGGCCCTGTTACCGTAATACAAAAATAAGTTGACCTCATCTCGGATTGACGTTAACCCGTATTAGAGTTTAAGTATTCCACGATAGGTGTTGCGCGCAAGACATCGGATGCTTACCCTTCCGGAGCACCGGCTCCGACTCATGTTCCGAAGGAGTTCGTGGAACTTCAAGCCTTTGTTGCTTTTGTTTTCGTTTTATCTTTTAGTTTCTTTTAATTTTTTCTTGTCTCTTTGGACAATGCACTTCTGATCTCTCACATGGGTAAACACTGAACTCCGTAATATTTTAAATATCAAAAAAGTATAGGCCTAAAAATAAAGAATAAGAAAAAATACTCTTGATTTATTTGAAATATGCAATAGTATAGCTGTGAAATTTTAAACGTTATTTCTCTTCAACTAAAATACTATACAAAGATTATACACAACTAATTATTCCGACACAAGTTATGTCCCTTGTTCATTCTAAATAAATATTATGTTGACATGACAATAACTAGAGAAACAATTAGTAGTGTGAAAATAAATGCTTAAAAGACATACAAGTACATAATATATTGCAATATCTTTTTCTAGCATGTGCCAAACGATTATAAATTATATAAGGATGGTACTTGAACCTGAGCTTTGATTTACCAGCAAATTAATAAGTCAAGTATTTTGTTACCATAAAAATAACTCAAAGATGACAGAATTTATCAAATTCTATGATAATTATAAAGTTATAATTTGGATGTTTAATTACACCTGCAAAAAACGAGATATCGAACACTTGGTTTTATGAAAACGTGGTAATTAGAGTTCGTAAATTCAAACATAACTCCTATTGTGAGTGATGAGTTAACTTGAATAAATATATACATAAAACCTATTTTGATGACGTTATTTTAAGATCTTTGAATATTGTATGTTTGGCACTTCGTATACTACATGTTTTCTTTGGCTATAAATGATATTTTTACTAAACGCATAAGATAACCAGGTTTGTTATCAACTGTGTGTAAATTTGTAACTAACTGTCGAGTAATTTTGGAGGTCAGTACAAACCTATCTTGTTTTATTTGTGTAGAATAAAATGTATATAAACTCCATAAGATAAATCTACTGAAGTGTTCTTTTTAAATATAACAATGGGTGCGGTACAGCGGCCTTATTATCCATGAGACATCCATGCACCAAATAAAAGTCATTTACAAATGCAATCATGACCTTCAATACCGTTGCCCCTACCATAACGGAAGCTGTTCCCCGAAACCCAAAATGTGAAACTATTCATAAAACAGTCCAATCTATTGTGAACGAATAACAATTAATGACTATTTTAACATTGACAACTTTTGGACTACAGGTCCCTGGATTGAGAGAGTTATGGGGTTTAACCAGTTTGTGAGTGCTCAACCGTTTCCATAACCAGGGACAGTGGTGCGGTAAAACGGCAATAAAATTTAACACTTGAATTTCAATTAAATCTAGCAACTTAGATCGATTCTGAAAACCAACAAAAAATACAAAAGGTAATATCTGATACAACAATAATATCGACTTCGATAGAGTACACTCAGTTGCTGTCTGTGTGTTCAAAATTAATAAAAAAAAAACAACCAATGAGGAATCCAAACACAGTATCAATGAAAACACGTCCACTCGCATTTAGGGTTTAAAAATCAATAGAAGCCGAAGTAAACATGGAATCATGCAAACGCAAATTTAAAAAATATATAGACATGGAAGTAAAAAAGGTCATAATAAATATAAACTCAGTTTATTATTAAGCTATTAAAAAGAAAATCAATATAAGTAAATAAAAAAACTTATCTTAAGATTTTGCAATAATGCTGTGACGATATCCTTTACGAATAGTTTTATTACGATGAATTCTAAGACCATGTGGATTTAATCTAATTTTACGAGCTTTCGTTCCACGTTACGTAAATAGAGGGGTGTAATATTCCGCTTTTCATCAACTGATTACAAGTACATCCAATCTTTATATTTATGAAATAAGAATGTTGTACGTTTTAATTAATTTGTGGTAATGAAATCCTTAACATAATACTTTATCATTTATACAGAGATGTAAACATTAAAATCTCCAGTGTCGCTACAAAAATGGCCCAATGAACAAGCTGAGAAATATATTAACCGCATGAAGGAAAGTTCCCTTAAAGAAAGGGAAATTTAACAATTGGAAATGAGAAATCTTCAATCATGTCGTAAATGTTGGTGTACATTGTACCTTGAGAGATAAAATCAGCTTAATTTAGATATGGGCCTCTGAGGCTATTGTTATTGGTCATATTCTACGTAAATTCTCGGTAGTGTCTTTTTACACACCTGAGATACTAACCGTGAAGATATCAGCGAGGTAGCGGTAGGTGTTAAATTTTATCCATATTAAAATAAATCTGCAGGAAGCATGATGTCAATCAATAAAAATCTTAATGATTATGATTTTATCACTTCAAATTTAAAAGGATCCTATTGGGATTTTACCATAAATTTGTTTTTGTCACATTTTGTCACAGCACTAGCCGAGGTAAGGGATCTGCAACATACTTGATGTGCGTTTCCAAAGCTCGGAACCTGTGATAAAATTGATGTCAATATTTTCATGTTGAAGTATAAAAATAGGAGATGTGGCATGATTGTCCATGAGACAGCCACCCACCAAATGACAGTAGAATTTTAACTTCTACAGGTCCCATTATGGCCTTCAACAATGTTACTTATTTTTATTGTTTACTTTTTGGCTCCTAGTTGTAACCTTTGAATATTATAAGTAGTTTGATCCACAAAAGAATAGGATGGGATATGCTTGTGTATGGATAAACGTATATAACGTCAGTTTCTTAACTTACAATATGTTGTCAGTTTGTGGGTATGTCACTGTCTGTGTGTTTGTTTTTATTTATTTGACTTGAAATTCTATATAAAATCATATAGGCCTACCTGAAAGGTGGAAAGAAAATAAAAAAGCAAGAAGAAAATCAAAAAAGAAAAAAATAGAATGAAAAGAATAGTTTCTAAAAGAAAAATGTTAAAAAAAATTGTTAATCCGAAATTTATAAGATATGTCATGTATTTTAAATGTCATTCAGTTTGATTGTTTTTATATTCTTATTGTTATATTTGTGTTGTATATAGAATATCGTTGCGTGAAGCAGATTTATCTATTATGGTAACATCGATTAACATAAAAAAAATTACCATACCAACAGGACAACCAACATATTTATCAGGTTATTATTCATTGTTTCCGTGGATCAAAACATTTAAAGACTTATTATCTACTCAAATAATAATGCTGATTAGTTTTGATATATTGTTTGAATTATTCTGTAACAGCAAATGTCGAACACTATCATAAATCAACAACATCAACAACATAATTATACAATATAAAAGGAAATGTAGTTTTGTTATATACTGTTCACCATTATTATTTACCACTTGACTCCAGGAAGAGTATTTTACTACATACGTGAATCTGGTTCTTGAGGTTAAATTTGTACGTCGTTGTTTATCTGACGTCTTTTGTCATATGGCCATAGTGTATTCTGTTAACTACCTATACATCATGCCAGAGTTTGTTTGAACGGGTAAAAGGTTATCAGAGGAAAATTGTTAACCGTATTCTTGTAAAATAGTGTTTATTTATTAGATTTTTAAAAATACAAGCAATGTGTAATCATACTTTTAGCATATACGATTTATTTTACGTTGCGCTGAGTTTTGATTGTCTGCAGCGATCTTACATTGTAAAATTACCCATTTGTTTGCCCGAAGTGGCTTTTTGCACGCGGTAGCGCGAGTCCCGGAGGACACACTGTTAATGCTGTGTAATAAGTAAGTAATTAAACCAGGATTAAATAACTTCAAAAAGCTTTGAGGCGCTCCTGAATGAATTTGAAAGTAATTTCTTATATGAATCGCAAGCGAGGGTCCGAAAAAAAAACCAAATATGCGCATTTAAAAAAAAATACTCTATCTAGGTCAAACGTTAGCGCTACCGCCAAAAACAAAGATGACCAACCTTCAAGGTTAAATCTCCGTAAAGAAATTCAAGGGTAGCTATATAATGTAAAACGCTATTGCATAGTGTAAAACATGAACTGTTCACCGTGGGATAATTCTTAAAAACAAATAGAAAACCATGAACGATGCGGACCGGCAAAAAAAATCCCAGGGGTGAACTCAGTATTCGGGATGGGTAACAAGTTCATGCCTTCTTTAAGACACGCGCCGCGTTGTCCATTTTCCAATCCAGTATAAGTAATTTTAGAGTAAAGAGTAAAGTTTGAGAAATCGCTGTATTGGACACATGCTCTTGAAAAACGAATGAGCTCGGAGATTAACGCCATGTCCCCATGGGTTACTATTACTACAATATCATATAAAATCAAGCCTTTGTTCGAATTTGTCCGCATTTCAATATTAAATCACAAGTAACTTAAATTTACGATAGTAAACTATGACAGCACGTAGTCATATAAAAAAGTATGTCTTTCTAAGATTTTGCAATATTTTGGGGCCCATCAAACAACAAACGAATAAGATGTGGACTCTGTATGACAGTCGAAATGAAGACTTCCTTGGTGAAGAAATTTTCCTTGATCTTGTTACATTCAGCTAGCACTTGCTCCACATATTCCTCTGCTCTTTCTTTAGAGACGTCGTCCACGAACAGCTGTAATAAAAATTCTTTATAGAAAAATTCGTCGTCTCTCTGCCAAACATAACTTAATCAGTGACATGATATGGTGTATTTTAAACGATTTGATCAATGTATAATGCTTGACATTCTCAGATTTACTTTAAATAATGTCAGCTAAATTTCTTAGTTGCATGTTGAGACGGAAATATAAACGTTGAAAGCAGTGATATTCCAATGATGTGATGATTGCAATTTCAATATCATATACATCGTGAAATTAACTACCTAACATTTCTTTTAAGGTCAAAAGAACAAAGTTTTAATGGAAACAGTAAAAATTCATTTGTCATGTTTGTCTCAAAGGTTTATTCCACATATTAGCAAAACAAATTTAATAATGGACAGTTGCGATATAATATCTACCTTGAATCTAGATTGTCTTTTGATTCAGAAGTACAATTTATGTACAATGATAAACAGCAAAATTTCTTTATCGTAAAAATTTTCTTTACATTTTTGCCAAACATTTCCATATGATAATGGTTAGTTGCGATCCTATATAAATCATTTATTTAAATTTGAATACCAAACATATCAATTAAGGTATAAGGTACAAAATTTGATACAAAACAGCAAAAATCACTTTGTCAAAAAGATAAATATTATATACCTTCTAAAAATTACAATAATGGTTAGTTCCGAAATAATTCAACCCGGGGATTAGAATGCTCAACTTATCTGCTAAGGTCAAAAGTACACATTTTGATGTAAGTCAACAAAAAAAAAATCGTTTGTCGCAAAGATGTATTCCACATATTACCCAACAGTTGCAATAATGGACATTACCGGTATAATATAAACCTTAAATAAGGACTGCTCACTTTTCTTCTGAATTCAGATTTACAATTTTTAAGCTACCTGGCATTTTTCAATATTGTTTCATCAAAATAGTATTACGGTTTTTCTCTTGTACTGTGTAATGGTCGTAAAAGCTTCTCCGTGCTCGAGTTGTATGTTTTTTCAATTTGCGGGTACAGGCATGTACGTTGGAAATATACAGTTCACATATTTCCAACATTGTAATTTCTAAAATTCCCTTATTGTTATCTTTTTATATTTGTCTTTTCGGCTTTCATTGCGTTATAAACTGTGTATTAACTTTAGTTTATGAATATACCTAGAGATATATAAAGTATCATCTGAGAGTTTTGCATACTTAGAGGTTGTTATGACACCAAATATAGGGCCAACATGACACTCAATACATTATCAGATTAAGTTTTAGTAAATTGAGTTTGAGATGTAAGTTTACCTGGTACATCTCTACTAGCTCTGCCTTTTCTATTGTACCATTACCATTAATGTCGTATAAATCAAAAAGCATATCAAGTTGTTGTTCCACTTTTGAGGTGCGAAGATAGTTAATTAACATAGCAAACTCCCGAAAACTGATTTTTCCATTTTTGTCCTTATCTGTCATTCGAAATAAATGATCCACCATTTTATCTAATTTATCAGGCTGAAAAGCATCTTTCATCGTCTCTCTGAACTCCTCCTTTGTCATCATTCCGTCGGAATGGGTAAGCTGAAAAATAATACAAATAATACAATATCTTTTGTACAGTATTAAAAGGTGATAACAACGCATTCAATTGGCATTTTCGATATAAATATTTTACTTTAGGATTTAATTCTAAATATACATTATGTAAATATTTCTCCTTCTTGTTTGTCCAGTGTAGAACAGCCATTTGACAGATTAAAAAAATCAGTGACTTCGAGAACTCCGCTAGACAATTGAAAGAAATCAGGTCCTTCGCAATGTTTAGATTTCCCCTAATTTGTGGGAAAAATTTTCCAAAACCATAATAAATAAAGGCTAAGGAAAGATACATGGTTTGCTTTTGGGTTTTAAACAAGCAGATAGCAACTGCGAGTACTCTTTCGGGGTCGATACTTTTGTTGTATCATGCTTTGGTTTTAATTGTATTTGTTGTCGATTTTCAGTATGTTTTCATTACTGTTTTGTCACACCACTGTCCCAGGTTAGGGGGAGGGTTGAGCTCTCAACATCCGGTTTAACCCCACCACATACTTAACGTGCCTGTTTTATTAGTCTTTATTTTTATTTGTTCAACATTTTGTCAAAAGATTAGGTCGATTGTCGTGTGAAATGTATAGTTTCACATTTTGTATATCGGTGCCCTTTTACAGCTTCCGTTATGGGACCGGTAGAAGTTTTAATTCGACTGTGATTTGGTGGATGGCGGTCTCATGACCAATCATGCCACATCTCTTATTTTTATATATGTACAAAATTAAAAAAAAACAGAAAAGAACAAGAATTTTGACTCTACGACTACTTAACATAGCAGGAATAGGGTTAAATACGATAGAAGGGTAAGCATTTTTTCTCCGGCGACAAATATCATGGAATTTTTAATTCCAATCCGGGCTAACGTCAATCCGACAAAAAAGTAAACATTACTGTTAAATTACATGTAACTGTTGTTACCAAGTACACATTCATTATTATAATAATACATCTGAACACTGAAGAAATTAAATACAGAGAATTGACCAAAATTCGAAGACTAGACAAAACTATTGTAAGAAAGGAAATAGTCTCATTTTAATGAATACTGACCGCCCTTTTTTAAATATCAAGTAAAATCTGAGCTTTCTGAATATAACACAAGATCGAAACAAGTTAATATGGACTATATATTTTATTCTCGCTGATTTGTAATCCGAAATCATTGAAGAAGCCAGTTACGGGATAGTCTACAATGTCCCGTGGATTTTATTTTGATTTTATGATTTTTATATAAGAATTTAGATAAAAATGATATGAGAAGTAGGCCACACAATAATTTCGACATATGCATCAGTTATATTTCGATTTATTTGGATATGAGTGCTTCTTTTCTTATTTTTGGATCTGAGACTTCCTATGTTTTTGTTTTAATGCTATTCATGTGAGGTTACGCCTTGAGATGTACATATGCATCCTAAAGTCTCCATATTCAATCAACATTGGTAATTTTGATTTGAAACCACTGGGTCGATGCCTCTGCTGGTGGACCAGGAGTCCCCGAGGATATTCACCAGTCCAGTTGTCAGAGTAGTCTGACATGAAATTTATCAATCAATGTTTTACAGAAATTTGGTGCAATTGTTAAAATTCAAAAGCACTGAAAGTAAGGAAAGACCTCGAAAAGTACTCTTAGTAGTTGTCCTTGTCGTCGGATTTGGCTTCCCGTTTCGATTTGTTTAGATTTGTCTGCTTCTTTTGCTATTTTTGGATCTTAGACTTCCTATGTTTTGGTTCTAATGCTACTGATAAGAAGTTACTCTTTTAAATGTACATAAAGCATAAAAAATTTCTCCATATCTATTCAACATTGACAATTTTCTATATTTACACTGCTGTAACTTAGAAACTGATGACCATCTCTTTTTTAATCTGAAATTGGTTGTAAAATGTTCAGTAACACGCTATGTTATGATTATGCATTTTATTCTAGATCATACCCTTAATTTGAAATTTCAGTTTGTCTCAGTAGGAATTAGAATTCAAATCTGTACTGATTTCCAATTCTACTTATGTCATTTTCATGAACTGAGTCTCCCACTTTTGACTAATTTTGCAAAAATCCTTTGAGGGAATCCCCATTGTTGTGATAAAATGCAATTTAAAAACGTTCCGGTAACTTTTGTGCATTTCGGATTATTCAGAAAAGTTCCTAAGTTTTCTCCATTCATTTGGAAAATTTGAAAAATGAGAATGAGAAATAAGGTAGCACAATAAAGTCATCAACTGGAACCATATATTTTTGTTTTTGGATATCAACAAACATTAAAAAATATTAAAATTACTTATTTCAAATTTCCACCACTGGAGCAGAAATTGCTAACCTTTTCGGAACTGAAATCATCCTTTGTTTGTAGGGTTCGTTTCAGCCCAGCTTTATGTTTCCAGTTTAGCGTTTTTTTACTTTTTTGTCTTGTTTTGTTGGCCGTGGCCTGGTCTGTCATCTGAATTAACGATATCTGTCTGCCTCTTTGATGGCTTCCAATTATCTTTTAATTGAAATTTTCGTATTACAGAGCAATTACAGATTTACCTAAGGAGACATATGCAATTAAGACCTTACATAATTTTTTAGTCAAAATTTTCGCAGGATTCTGAATTTCTATGTACTACCTTCTTTTTATCAACGTTATCTACAAAACAAATTCTGAGCATTCTTAAGAACACTTAATGAAATTAGCTATTAGCTTACCTATAAATATTTTATATCTTGGAGCTCTTTACATGAATTTAAGAATTATCCATTTCACAAATGACAATATATATTTTCCCACTGTCATGAATACAAATCCGTTCCTATACCGGTTGTGACTAACATTGATTGTGACTATATACCGGCTTTGACTACTGAGTAACACGACGGGTGACACTAGTGGAGCAGGAGTTGCTTACCCTTACGGAGCACCTGAACTTACCATGGTTTTTGTATTGTTCGTGTTACTCCAGCTTTAGTTTTCAATGTAGTGTCGAGTGTTCAATGTTTGTCTTTCGTTTTATTTTGTTAGCCATTCCGACTTAACGGTTTCTGTCTGCCCATTTGGTATCTTCGAGTTCCTTTTGAGACACAAATTAAGATTCCTGCTATCAAAGGTTTAAGAAATAACAATGTAAACTTATTAAAAGACCGGTAGGCAAGAAGTAATATTGGGACCTCCGGCACGGTTTCATAATTCAATCTGAGTGCGGCTCCTCTATATTTTATTTGTGTTGCTTACCATAAAGTCTTTGTAATACATCATTAACATTTCTTTGCTGAAATCTGTATTTTTCAACAGAAATGCTAAATCTGCCTTTGGTACCTTTTTTCCATAATGATTTCCCATGGTCTTCTGAGATATAAAAGACAAAAATTCTGGTAAAATATAACATTCAGGAAGAAAATCAAACAAATCATTAAAAAGTATCCTTCTGTTTAAAGACGTTCCGTATATACATTTACAAGTAGACAAAATTAGTAGCTAATATGGCAACACAAAATGTTCATTCAAGTTTCTAGGACGTAAACATTACATTGTCAATCGACTACGTTAAAGCTTTATTGCAGGTAATACTATAAGGCGGCTATTCCGTAAGTAAAATATAAAAGCTGTGTTAGATTTCTGTGCCTTATTCCAGATCCCTCAATTTCGTTCGGTTGGAATTGTTATAGTTTTCTCTCATCCTTCATCTTGATCATGCCTTGATCGTCGACTTGTCTCTTCGGCTTCGTTTCGCTTTGTTGTCTACAGTGTAATTGATGGAATGTTTGGTAAATAGTTACGTACATTCTATGTCGTGTCTCGTCTTGTTCATGTTCTTGAGATTGCCGGGTCTGTCGACTTCTCCACATTTTTGTCTGGCCCTTTGGCTTTCTTTCATTTCCTATTTTACAGTTTAACTGATGGAATGCTTGGTACATTTAACACATTTCATATGAAGTGTTTAAATGATTTTTCATTCAAAATATGTGTACGTTTACAGTATACCTGACTTTTTAAAATCTTACATTTTGCTACAGATTTCAGTCAAAATAAAACACCATTTTCCATATCTCACTAAAAAAATCGACTTTTTGAAGCATAGTGTAACACATTAAAAAAAATTAACTAACATAAGGCATTTTTGAAGTTGAGAGTAGAATATGCAAGGGGATTCAATAACCTAATAAGACGAGAAAATACTCGAAAAATAAAAACTGTTCTTTGACTTGTAAGATTTATTATTGCTTATGAAATGCATGACTGTTTGGGATTGGCATGAGCCAGAAAATAAGACAATACACCATTTAATATGTGGCACAAATAATTATGTAACGTTTACTATAGACTATCTACATCATGCCCTTATAGATAGAAAAAAAATCAAACCTGAATAACTATTTTTTTATTCCTCTATTAGTCTTTCCGAAACAGAAAACTTCACACTGTAAATTTCCTTTGGAAAGATTGATTGAAAACTATATTTTAATTACGTTTTAAAATGGATATAATAATATTATTTCAACGTAAATTGACATCCTACATGTAAAACCTGTAATCGGAAGTCGTAGATGTAAACATGTTATCTAATTAAATGATCATTGATGTCATAATTAAGGTTAACACATATTTATTATATCTAATTTAGACGTTAACTGATGCCTTGAATTTTAACATTTTTAACTTTTGGTGTTAAAACTTAGATTTCCATCCTACTGGATACAATACCACGTCAAACACAAAAGTTTTCACAGAACCATCTGCAGGATTATTTAATGGATTTTCAGACCATTTTAACAAACTCATCTTATATTTATAATTATGATTATTGTTGTACGTATAAATTAACATGATTTTAAGTTTGAAATTTATTCAGAAAACGTCATAAAAATACATGTAGTTTTGTTTATCATATCTTTCTTAAGATTATTCTGTAGTTTTTTAAATTTGTTTGTTTGGCTTTTTTAATAAGTTTCTACGCTATTTCAGTCCAACGAGGAGAGCATTTTCAAACACACCTAAATTACAGCGAAGAAATCGTGTGTACTCCCATGTCTAATACAAAACAAGTTACTCTCCCCCGATTTCCTGGTCCTGAAATCGGTGCAAGTGAGTCATAACTTTTTCTTCAACAATTAAATCTGTGATAAAATATTCCTGTTTTTGACTTCTCAGAACGGTGGCCTCTTGGAAAAAAAACAATAGATTTAAAAATCTATCATGCGATGCGGAAAAAGTAAAGTCAATCGACATTGTTTGTGTAAGCTGCAAGGTTTCAAATTACTGAGGATCTCAATAAGATACTCTTTGAATCAATTGAATCGATGAAGGTTAAACAGTTGGAAGCGGTTTTTAAACATCATCGCTATTTCCATGGAAGTCGAAAAGAATGTATTTTTATGAAATTTGCATTATTAATGATTCAAAACTTACTTTACAGGATTATTACCCACATTGCCATGGATAGAGGTCAAGTTTGAAAAACGAAAAATATTGAAATTTCCGCCGAGCAGATTTTTAGCAACATTTTCTCACTTCTTGCATTAATCTTGATTAATGCAAGAAAATTGGGACCATTTTGACAATATGGCTGATGTTGCCATTGATACAAAGGGGGAAATTTTAACTTCTCATTCCATGATTCAATTAAAAATTAGCACTCAAGTATTAAATCCGTTCAAACTGATTTAATCGTACGTCTTTTTTGTTGTTTTATCACCACACTGCTAGGGGAGGGTTTAGCACTAACAAACTAATGTACACCAAACGAAATTTGCCACGACTTAAGTCAAAATATATCGAAAGTTCAGCTATGAAGTATGTCAT
>JARWCS010101662.1:0-15158 GCA_034783895.1 Geukensia demissa | reverse complement strand
TCAGATAAACTTTGTACAGTGTTTAAGTTGGCTACCTCTACAATCAACTGCTACACGCCGTGAAGGGCTTTCAAATCATTAACTACACGGCATTCAAAATATGTGGGTATCTGGTTACCCAAATGACCCTCCACAAAAAAAAAACGTTTCAAAAGTATATTGAATCCAAATGATTGGTGTTTACAACCTTAATTAGCGTAAATCGAACATTGAAAATGGCTGACGGAAATTTACGGTAAAAATATGGAAAATAATTCGGGGTTGTATTTGACCAGCAAAACACAAGAATTTCGAGCTACCGACCCTTCTTGACATTTGATGTAACCGGAAACAGGTATGTATTTAGGCCTAGATATGTCGTATATCCGTTCCACCAGTTTTTTCTGGCATATTGGTGTCTGTTATTAACATTAAAATAATTTTTATAAGTTAGATGTGTAAAAAATGATAAACGTGCAAAGGGTTGCTGGGCTGGAGAATGTTCAACAGTGGTTAGCTAGCAGTGGAAATGGTTCAATATTCGTTTTAGCAAGTATTAAATTTTTAAAAACTGACTTAGCAGCTTACGGCGTGCTATTTGAGTGTTTCGCTTACATTTCCTAAGGCGCGATTCTAGCTTGTAATAAATATGCAGTATATTTTAATGTATATTCATATTATACGTTGACATGTTTTTTCAAGAGAAGGTTGGTTGAACTTTAGCAGTTTAATGGATGAAGCTTCAGAGGATTTTGAGGTAATATTAATGCTGTAGAGGTTATTGACTACTTTAAAAGCTCAAATAACCGATTAAAGGATATAGTCTAATAAATGTCATAGCGTAGATCGTTTCCCTTTTACTTTTCCGTCGTTTCCTTTAAACGAAGCAATACTTCGTGCAATATGCATAATGCACAAAAATATGTAATTTTGTTGTTATTTGTTTCATAAGATAAGAAGCGTTTTGCAGTCCTGGATACATATTTAACAAATGTAGGATGCAGTATGTTAGAAAGAGTTTCTGATAGTGCAGTTATATTTCTGTTGTAACACAGCTTTTCAGTTATGTAAATAAGGAAGAATTTATATATTAACAATGTAAGACCATGTTTGAAGGAAAATACCCTTAAATTTGAATTCTCATAAACGATAACCAAAGATGTACAAGATGAACTTCCTGAAAACTATCAGGATAGGGTTGAACTATATATAAGACAATATTCCTCTGTTCCAGAACATACGTTTTCATCGGATTGCTGATAATTAATTATAATTATTATAATCTTATAATAAATGTATATCTTTTATCTACTTTACATTAAAAATTATAATTTGTTATTTATTGTATTCGTCGAATAATCCATCGGTGAACTTCTTGTTGTCGGCGACAGTTGAACCAAGAACACAAATCCATATGCCGCGCCGATCCACCTTGCAAAATAAGGGGAACGTCGAAACATATACATGCAAAAATTAAGAGAGCCATACATTGGGTCACAAACTCTTACATAACACAAGAAATAGGTCCATGTCCATCGATTGTTTCACAAATGGCAGCGTTGTTAGATTTTAATTTCTGAAGTCGATTTTGATGTTAATTCATAAACACATTTGCGCCACAAGTTTTATGTAATCGGCAATGTTATGCCATTCTAGAGATGGTTTGAATCAAAGGTAGTTTCTAAAAAATCCAACGATCTGATAGAGGGCCTCAAATCCAGTTCCCTTTCCTCTTGCAGTAGCATCAAATTATTTGATTTTTCCACCCTATATACCACTACTTCCCATTCAAAACTCAAAAGAAATATTAAAAGCTTTGGTTAACCTTTGTTTAATTAAAAAGATGGCAAACGCAGGTACAACTATTTGGTTCTTGAAAGGGACCAACCTTTTTTGTTATTATCTACTCTGATTCTAATAAAATTACTCTTAAGATGATAATTGCACAATGCTATTTCTTGACTGACAATTAATTTGTAATGTTTGGCGGACGCGTGTTTGAACAGACTATCGGCATTACGTTAGGGACCAACTGTGCACCCCTTCTCGCCGATACTTAATACCTTTATTCATATGAAATTGACATCATACAGAACTTTCTGCAGAGAAAAGATAAAAAGTTTGCTCAATCTTTTACTTTCACGTTCCGCTATATAGATGATATAATTCTAAATTTGGTAACTATGTTGACCGCATCTATCCAATTGCACTTGAAATCAAGGACACTTCAGAAACAGTAATGTCTTCATCGTACCTTGACTGACACTTAGAAATTGACAGTAAGGGCGGGTTAAGAACAAAACTATACGACTAAAGAGATGCTTTTGTAGGGTTCGTTTTACTCTAGCTTTAGTTTTCAGTGTAGTGTTGTGGTTTCTTTGTTTGTCTTTAGTTTCTCTTTTGTTGGCCACGGTCTTGTCCGTCTTCTGATTTGACGATTTCTGTTAGCCCCTTCTGTATCTTCGAATTCGTTTTATGGTATCCATATAAAAGGAGTAGCCAGTATTGCGCAATTTTGGCCCCAAAGTTAAACGTCCCGAGAGCTAAGATATATTTCACTTTTTACAAAATGTAATGCCATATTTAGTTGATTCAATCAGTTTTTTTTGTCAAAACATATTCCTATCAGGATGTTGTAATAACTCGAACTTGGTCTAAAATAGTGAATTTTAACAAATATTGCATTATTTTATGCAGTTTTTGGCCCTGATAGTAGTGGCCACATCCATGTTCAGACTAAATTTTTTAACATGTTATGTCTTCTTAATGTGCTGTATACATAAACTTGATGAAATTATAGTTTTCGTAATATAAAATGAACGACATGATCAATTTTATTATTTTCTATGAATTGGTAAAATTTGTAAGTGTTGTTTTTTTGTTATAATCCAGACACACAAATCAAAATCAAGTGACCCAATGACATTGTTCTTCACAAGTGGTACAACTGGAGCACCGAAAATGGCACTCAATACCCATGGTAGTTATGGATATGGACATATGATTTCGGCAAGGTATATGATTATTCAGTTTAAAGATATAGTGTTATTTTTAACGACGTTTTGTGTTATGAAAGTCTTTGTCCTACAATTTATTATCAAATCATCTTTATTATCTACTTTTTAACCTCCGAAAGGTGAGAGAATTTCATTAATTACTACCGTGAATTAATTTCGTTAAGGTTTAATAGATAATTTTAAAGAGGCGTGTTGAAATGAGCAACATTGTCTGTCCCACACTTCATTTAAAGAGATATTATCAAATTAACTTGATTATTTCCCTTTAATCGTCTGAAAGGGAGATAATTTCAATATTACCTGAATCAATTTCGTTAAGGTTTATAGACAATTGACAAATAATCCCTGAAATTTGTAAACAGATGTTCTAAATTTATATTCATTGCTGTAGATGGGGTGAAAGGACTTTGTATTTGATTAAGACTCGTTGATATAAATGGTGAAACTTTTACCAAAGTCAAATAGATCATCAATCCCTAATACATCTTCAAAAACATTCGCCCTATTTTTTTTACAATATCAGTGTGGATAAGTGAGTTATACGAGAGGATATCGATTTACTAGGAACGATAGCAAATAATTTTTAAGTTTACCAGCAACTTAAACTCTAAATAGACTAAACTTTTAGTCGGTTTGAACGTTTGTCAACCAATTTTCAATACAGCAGCTATACTTGAAAGCTTTTAAGCAATAAAAGCTTGATGTATCACTTCAGAATAATTCAACAAATCCTGATAAATTTAATCAAATAGTTACCATTATTTAAACCTTTATTTATTTTTTTACGTAAAGACAATTGTTACTACCAATCAAAACTAACGTTACTTGATTTCTGTCAAGGGGAGATCAGCAACTCCAAAAAATTTCTTTTAATTCAATCTGGACATGTTATTTATCGGAGAGAATTTGATTAAACTATAAATAGCCTTAACTGTAAGTCGGTTTGAACGTTTGTCAACCCATTTTCAATCCAGCCCTTTAGTTAAAAACTTTTGAAACTAAAAATTTATAAAATTTTACTGATCGTCCTATTTTAGCACCAAGCGTGTCTAATGAAGGTAAATCCAGAAAAGTGCTTTACATGCATTTAAAAATTTGATCTTGAATATTTGTTATAAACCTATGCAAGATGTGGATTTTATCTTTCTGGCATAATATTCCATTTTATTTTTATTAAGTATTTTTACGGAGTGTATTCTCTGGTGCTGTGTGAAGGTCACAAAAATGCCCCCTGCTTCAGTTGTATGCAATCATTTGTTTTCAAATACTTGAATATACGTTGGAAACATACAGTTTTTATCTTTCCAACATTACATTTTTTCTGATTGTTTTCTTTATATTTCTTTAAACTGTATATTTCATGATTATCACTTGAAATTCACAAAGTTTGACTGATCTTTTTACTTTTGGGCCCTAGCCTGTCTGATGACGGTAAATCTAGAAAAGCTCTTTACACGCTGTTAAATTTGCCTTAAAATATTTGTTATAAACCTATGCTCTTAAAATATGGAAAGGCCTCGACAAGCATTGCACTTAGTAGTTGTCTCTGCCGTCGGATTTGACTTCCCATTTCAATTGGATTTGAATGCTTCTTTTGCTTTGTTTAGATCTTGGACTCCCTATGTTTTGGTTCTAATGATACTGATGAGAGGTTACTCCTAGCATAACAAAATTCTCCATATTTATTGAACATTGGTAATTTTGAAATTAGATGTGGATTGTATTTTCTGGCATAATTTTCCATATTACCTATATTAAATATTGCATATTCCTATTGAGGACATGTTTCAATAAAATATCTTTTCTCCGATAATCTGTACTAGTTAAAAACTGACTTCATAATTGCGTTTCTAAACGTACTTCCGACGTTGTATAGTCAACAACACATTTCAGATAGCTTGTGCTGAAAAGTGTTTTAGCCATTTTACTGCTGGGAACGAAACAATTGCCAGCAAATGGAAACGCTGTAAATAACTGCTTATTATATGGCCGATACTGTTAAATCAAATCTATAAATGGTGTTGACTGAAAATGACTTTCAACAGATGTCTTAACAATTTTGACTCTATTTTATATCCTGTTTCATATGAGGTATATAACAATATGTTGCGATAGGTATATGTACAGAATTAATCAACATGGCACGCTATGGAATCTAGCAGACCCTGGATGGGCTAAGGCGGCTTGGGGTGTGATGGCACCATGGTTTAATGGAGCATGTATATTTGTTTACAACTACGAGAAATTTGACCCAGAAAGGACATTGCAGGTGCGTGTTTCATTGTTTTTGTTGAGACAGTAATTGTTAACAAAGTTGAAAATGGTGCACAAATGTATGACACAAAGTCGCGTAAAAAGTAACCACGCTTTTATTGCTTTTTTCATCAAAATTCATACTTAGGCCATCGACATTTAGTAACCGTCCTATCTCATTGCAAGTTCAATACTTTCCTATGACCAATTTGAGCTGAATAATTTACTAGTTAATTCTAGATATATATTCCAGAACAATGACTCGATAGAGTAATAAAAAACATTACAGATATAATATTAAAAAATAACAAACATATTATTATTATATTTTTTTCATATTGTATTACACAAACATTAAAAAAACACTGGGTAGATAAAGATATATAAAGATGTTACAAAATTTAGCAGACGTTAGAACACAATCTGGGCAAAATATTTGGATGAACTGTATTAAAGCTGGTATAAGCAAAGCTAGCACAGAGGCCAAAAAGGGGAAAAATAAAGTAGAACACAGAGGAGAAGATAAATTAAGAATGAATACGCTATATCGGTAACCATATATCCACGTTAAAGACGGGGAACTTTTTCACTGCCTTCACATACATGTGTCACGATAGTCGTCTAATAAAACAGAAGGGTTTTGGTGAATGGATTTATGACATAAGTTCCCAACGCGCACTTCACTGAATCAAAAGCAACGACACAATACTTTTTTGATTGTTCAACTTCGAGCAAACACACACATCTCACGACAAATTGAAGGAGGCCCTTATCACCGGTTCTAGCAGTTCTGTCTATTGAAAGATACATATACGGGGTTTCCAAGACAGTTTCTTTGCATATTTTAATTTACTTATAAACTTTTATAAACTATCTTCAATATTTTAGTTTGCAAACATTTACAAAAGTATCAGCATTTGCATGTAGCAAAAAGGATCATAACTGTTAAGACCCTAACTAAACACACTTTTCCCATGCATAATCCTCAAGACATTCATAGTTAATGGAAAGGATTTGTATACCTTTTATTTGTTGCAGATATTAGAAAAATATCCAATAACAAATTTCTGTGGACCACCTACCGTATATAGACACCTTGTTAAACAGCCACTTCACAAATACAACATCCCTAAGAATCTGACATGTACTGGAGCTGGAGAACCAGTTGTAAGGTTTTTATAATGTAAAATTGACTTTAACATAACATTAGATTGTTTGTAGGTTAAGCTAGTGAAGAGTTTATTTTAAAATTGTCACATTATGAAATGGAACAAAAAAACAGAAACAACTAAACAACAATGCAAACCATGCAATTATAATATTTTTACTTTAATGTGTACTTCAAAAATGTTATTTATTCAATAAACAAAACAAAAAAAGAAAAGTGTTCCTATAGTAACTTAAAGTCTGTACATTTGTGATAGATGCAATCGGTCAATCCTGATTATATGCATGCGGTTTACTATTTTAGAACCCAGAATTATTAAAAGAATGGAAAGACGGAACAGGATTAACATTATATGAAGGATATGGTCAAACAGAAACTGCAAGTATATTTCAGCTGTATACATGGTTAAATCATATGACGATTTCAGTTTTAACTGGATGTTTGACGTTCAATTTGTGTAGAATTTTAAATTTTTAACCTGAGTTAATGTAATTTCAATGAATTTTGAATTGTAAAGAATGTATGTATGACATGGCTCATACTGTATCACATCACTTATCAACCTGAGACATAAATGTCCTCACGAGCACGTTAGCGTTAGGGCTGGTAATTTTTGAGGGGTGATACGTAACATGAAACGGAAAGATCTAGATATGATATTATGTTTATCATTTACTAAAACAGTTGTGACATGATCAATATAATTTGAAGTGATATGCTAAAGCAGAAATATTATCGATATCGGTGAAATTCAAATACATCAAGTTTGTTCATTTTGTATTGTTTGTTCACGTTTGTTACGGCATTCTGATACAGACGGCAAGGTTCTTTCTGTATTGTATTTGCAAATTTCCTCTTTTAAGTGCTAACTAATTGAGCTTGGCGTAATTCTATTGGCTGAAGTCATTGGCAACGTCTGCGGAACAACATTAAGTATCTTGCAAGGATAATAGTTATGTGAAGTCTGAAATCGCTAAAAAGATACAAGAAAGCATGAAGTTCGTAACAATGTACTCTAAATAATTACATGAGTGTATGGAAAGGATTGCACTTTTGTTTATCAAACAGAAGTTTAAATTCGACTGTCAAATGGTGGATGACTGTCTCATAGACAATCATGCTACTTCGCCTATTTATTGATATACAATATTAGGCCAGTGTCTCAAACAATATCAACTTCTTTTGACTTCTCACAAGGGTATTATACACTTGACTTTTAAAACTTTATAAGGGCAAGCTGTAGCCAGCCCATTTACAGTTTCGTGCCAAATACAAAGCAATTGATATTTGTCAGACATTGACCCTTTTTTCACTACAACAATAAAGATGCATTTGGGATGGCAAATTCACCCGTTTTAATCATCGGACCACCCAAAATCCACCAATCACCCTGTATATTACACTCGTCAAAGTCCATAATATTGTATGTAGGTATTGTGCTTGGTATTTATAGTATATAACTGCCATAGGTCTTTTCTTGGACTTGTAAAGTGTCAAAGTTTATAAATTTTGTACCTTAGATGCAACTTTCATCTTTGAACTCATTATTATATAAATGGCGATCAAAACTTTGAGAAGAAAAAAACTATCAGAAATTTGGAGTACACCTTAAAACCAAGCTTAAAAGTTATTGCAGTCCCACCTTGTTTAGTACAAGGTATGAAAAGAAATTAAAAGATGTATGTGACTTTGCAGTTATATACAGGTATTCAAATGTCTGACGTTTTCGATGAAACATGTCAGTGCCAGGACTGATGATGTCATGTGATTGGTTTAATAGCTTGAAGAAAAGCATTATAATTTTCTTATAAAAAGATTTCGAAGATATAAAATGGGCAGGGGAATAGATTTAAGTCAAAGATGGAATTTAACCAATAGAAGCAAATGAAAGACCAACATCAATTCACAAAACACTTCATAGAAAACTAAAACTTAAATAACAAGAACCCTATGAAAATGTTGGCAAGCTCAGGTGCTCCGGTAAACAAATCAACTCCTGCTACACTACTGGTACTTGTCGTTGTAGGCTTACTTTCAAATTGTAGTAATGGACCCAATTTTGACATGACAAATAAAATATAAAGCAGGTTTTATTTAGGCTTGCCCGTGTTAGATTTAGTAGCGCCAATCTCTATATTTGTTTATTTATATATTTCCAGTATACATAATTTTATTTGCTTGATACAGGTTGTCATCAAAATTACAACAATCAATCTATTTCATAGTAACCAACATGCAACAATTTCCATTTAGATTATTCTCAATAGCTTTCTAAATTTAATCAAGGTAAAAAATGGAATAGCAAGCCCAATATGGTATAGTTTTCTGGAAAGTACACTTACTCTTGTTAAAATTAATGAAATGACATATGCAAGATTTTTAGCTCAGTTCTTAAAAAAATAAGAGAATTTGTGGTCGGGAAGTGGACTCTTACTTGGTGGTCAAAACATCTGCTTGTCACAATCGATGGTAGGCCAACTAGTATAGGAACTGAATTAAAGTAATGACAGTAGGAAAATATTTGTTGTCGTTTTTTAAATGGATATTTTATCTTTGAAATGTTAGCTTAAGCAGTAGTAATTAAATTTTTAGTTACAATATTCTACATTTATATTTATTTATTTCTCTTTAGACGTTTTTGTGTGGTACTTACCCTTGTATAGAAATCAAACCTGGTTCCATGGGAAAGGCAGCCCCAGGAGTTGATTTAGAGGTATGTAGTCTTTTATCTTTGTACGCGGGTGATAATATCTAGAATGTTTTTAACATGTCAGCGATTGCAAACTTAAAAAATGGCTTTGTAGTATATAAAACATGATAAAAGGTCGTGGTGGACAGTTGTTGAATAAGTTTTAATTTTACTGAGAGTAAATGGTGTCTGATGTATAGGTTAAAAACACAGCTTTTCAGAACAATAAAAGGAAATTGTCCTAGTAAGACTTTCCCGTTTGAATTTGTTCATGTTCCTTCCTAGGGATTTATTTGGATTTTTTTTTCAAAATGTACCAAATAAATGCAAAATATTTGTTGATGAATTATTTTCTCATTTCTAGATATCAGTTTTACAAACACATGCGCATATTGTTGGTTACATGTTGTCAGAATAAAAGAAAATTGTCAGATCCAAAGATGGAATGAAGCCTGCTGGACTGATATAACATTGAAACATACATTGCATATTTTTAGATCGTGGACAATGACGGCAATATTTTACCTAGAAACACAGAAGGAATTATTGGGGTCAGGGTGAAGCCTGTTAGACCGATGGGACTGTTCTCACATTATATTGTAAGTCCAGATATGAAGAACTTATACTTGCAATTGTTTGTTCAGATTTTAGAATTAAGCTTAGAGATTTTGAATTTCGGTTAACTTAGTTATTCCCTTTGGTATAAATAATTATTATTCCATTGTATGTTTGAAATTAAAAAAATACACATAGTAAGTGTCATAGCTACATCTTAGTAGTAGTACTTAATTATGGAATGATTGCAATTTAACTGGTCTGGTGAATACTCCTTTAGGGTATGCAGCATCCCAGTTGTTAGTCTTGTCTGGCCAAGTATAGAATACCCAATAATGTGAGTGATCAAAAACGCATAGTCCAAAGAGACAAACAAAAAGATAAAAAGAAAACAAAAAAGGACTTGGACGCCACGAACTCCTTTAAGAAACAGGAGTAGGATTAGGTGCTTCAAAAAGGGTAAGCATCCCTAGGCATTCATTTAGTCACGTATTATTTTACAGAATAATATTAATTCTAAACCCATGAAATAGCGGAGAATATTTAACCCTTGTTTTGCACATGGTAGTTGTCCTTCCCGTTGGATATGACTGTTTATTTCAATTTTTGAATATTAGTACTCCATTATACAATATTTGAATTTCGGCGTGCCTTTGGTCATTAAAGCATATAAAAATTGCCATATGAATTTAATATTTGTATACCTGTATCTTGAAAGCACAGAATCAATGCCTCTGCTAGTTAAAACTAGAATAGCTGTCAGATTTGTTTGGCATTAATTTTACTCCGTATTTCACAAGAAAATTTCTAGGAATGATTTAAATCATTAACTCCCGAAAATTCGGACAAGCCACATTTCCCTATATTGCACATGGTAGACGTCTTTCCCGCTGGATTTTACTGCCTATTTCTGTTTGTTTGGATATGAATACTGCATTATACAATGTTTTGATTTCGGCTTTTCTATGGTCTGAGTCGAATGCTACTGATTGGAGGTTGCTCTTTGAAATGTACATATAACATGTCAAAATTCACCATATTTATTCAACATTGATTAAAATGTATTTTGAATTTTGAATGATTTTAACTAGATTCATGTACCTTTGATGTCTAGGATGACGAGAACAGAAACAAAGCTGTCTTTAAAGGAGATTTTTATTTCACCGGAGATAGAGGTATAATAGATGATGAAGGCTATGTGTGGTTCATTGGACGCGATGATGATGTCATGCTATCATCTGGGTATATATTTTATCACTTTATATTTGTCAGCACTTTATCTTCAGTAACTCATAGTTGAATAATGGAAAATAATTTCGCAATATAAATTGATATGTCATGTATGTGTTAGAGATTAATCAAACAGCAAAGAACGTTTCTTGCCCAAGACGTCCATTATATTTATGTTAAAATTTATAGAACGCGAAATCAACGATCAAATTAATTTTTTTAATATTAAAAAGAAGAGTTTATGAAGTCGCATTTCTGTTAATTTTAAGAACTATTATAAAACCCTCCTTGTGCATTTTCATACGTCAACATTTCTGTCTTGATCGTCTTTCAAGAGTGTTATATTAGTCATGATTTCTACATTTTTCAAAAACGTTGAATGTGATGTGGGTAAAATATATATTGACTTCGACGGTCAATTTTACTGATGGAGGAAGACGGAGTACTCGTAGAGAACCACTGACCTTGGGCAGGTAACTGACAAACATTTTAAAGTGTAATGCGAGTTAAACACAACCCTTTTTGTATGGTACAAATTCAATCTCGAACTCACGCCGTATAGATGATAGGTTGCAGTGATCTGTACAGGTAAGTTTAAATCAACTACCTAGACCACTCGGCTACCCAGGCCCCCTCTACTATTGATGTTTTTTAATTCGATTGGGGTATAAATGCATTCACTGTAGCATAATTTCTGCAGAGGGGAGATGCTTTTTTATTCAAAACTGCGTTACGTGAACGATTTTCTACCCTACTAAACTAAAATAAATCTACAGACTTAAATGTGTAAAACTTGTCAGTTTAGTTGAATATAATTTTGAACCACTTAAAATAATCGGTTATCTAACGTTGTTTTGCAAGCACGCGCTGTCTTACATATAAGTTTGTGCTTCAAGCTACATTATAATCGTCACTCCAATTAGAATGATGAGAATAATGCAACATACGGCTAATGAATAAAATTTGTATGATTTAGCTATAGGATTGGACCGTTTGAAGTGGAAAGTGCCCTTATTGAACATCCAGCAGTACTAGAATCTGCAGTTGTTAGCAGTCAGGATTCTGATCGTGGCGAGGTAAGCATATTCATTTTGATCTCAGTAAAAATTTTTTTTTTTAATTTTTGACAAAGAGTCGTCACTTAACTGGCAATCGGACCAACAATTAACGCACCAAAGAGAAGATTAAAACAGAGATTAATTTTGTTTTTGTCGTTTTGAAATATTCTTGATTTTGTACAGAACTTACATATCCATCATAAGTCATGAATAATCATGTTGTGGACATACAATATGCAAGTGAAAACATATCAAAATCTCATGGTAATTCAACATTGGTAAACATGTTTTTTTAAAAATGTCTTTTTTAATCATGTAAGTAAATATATAGGACATGGAAATGATTTTGAACATTAATGAGTGTGAATTGGTGATTTACAAGATATAATTATGTCTGGTCTGCGACGAATGTCCCTGAATGTGAAACATAGGCAAAACAACTACAGTTTAAACTCCCGGATTAAAATTTTGCGAACTTAAAAAGCTTTGTCAAAACTTCATAGATTTTCATGAAACAGAAGCATCTTAATGGTGTTATTATACCATACAGAATTAAATTTGAATATTTTTAGCTCACCTGGCTAAAGGCCATGTAAGCGTTTGTCATCACTTGGCTTCCGCCGTTCAGTCCTCCGTAAACTTTACATTTTCATCATGCCCTCTGAAACCCCTAGACAAAATGAAACCAAACTTTACAGAAGCCATCTATCGAAGATCCTTTAGAAAGATTGCTCATTTTGTCACGACCAGACAAAAAAGCATAGCCGCAATGGACGATTCTTGTTTCTGATTGGCTAAAACATAAAAAAATCGTTTCCTCGAAACCATTTGGTCAAATGGAACTATATTATACAGAACACATCTATACAAGATCCTTCACACAATTTGCTCATTTTGTCCCGGTCGGAAAAACGAGGCCGCCGTGGACGATTCTTGTTTTTGAGTTACCGAAACATAAAAAAATTTTTCTCATCTGATACTGCTTGACGAAATAAAACAATATTTTACAGGAAACATCTTTGCAAGGTCTCTTACAAAGTTTGCTCATTTTGTTCCGATAAGACAAAACAAACATGGCTGTCATGATCGATTCTCCTTTCTGGTTGACTGGTACATTAGAAAAATCTTCTCCTGGGAAACCGTTTGGCCAAATGGATCAATATTTAATATTTAGCGTCAATGTAATGTCTTGTATAAAGGTTCCTTCTTTTCCTCGTCTTGGTGGCAATGGAGGATTCTTAGTTCTGATTGGCTGAAACATTGAAGTTCTTTTCGTCTGAAACCGTGTGACCAAATTTAACAATATTTAACAAGAAGCATCTATACAAAGCTGCTAATTTTGTGATTGGACAAAAACGTGGCCGCCACGGACGATTCTCGTTTCTTATTGACTGATACATTTAAAAATTTTCTCCTCGGAAACTTGCTGGCCAGATGGAATAATATTAAACATGAAGCACCAATGTAATATCGTGTGTAACATTGATCATATTTAACACATGGCCGCCATGGTTGGTTTTTGATTAGCTGAAACATACAATTTCTAATCCTCTAAAACCGGCCATATGGAACAATATTTTACTGGACGAATCTATGCAAGGCCCTTTACAAAGTTTGCTCATTTTGTGCAGATCGGATGAAAAACGTGGACGAGTCTTATTTCTGATTCGCTAATGTAAATATTGACTAATGCTAAATGGATAAATATTTTACTCCAGCTTTAGTTTTCAGTGTAGTGTTGTGTGTTCTATGTTTGTCTTTCGTTTCATTTTGTTGGCCATGGTCTTGTCTGTCTTCCGACTTAACGATTTCTGTCTGCTCCTTTGCTATCTTCGAATTCCGTTTACAGGAAACATCTATGGGAGATCCTTTTATAATATTCAACAACTATCATGGCCACTAGTAGTCATTTATTTTATTTTTCTGATTAACCAAATGTCAGCTGAGCGATAAGGTTCAGACTTTAGAACATCTAGTTGTCTTTTTCTAGATTATTAGATAATTTGGCTAATTTTTATTGCTCTTGATAGTTGATTAAACCTAGGTTAAATTTTTAAAAATCTAGCTTTGTCAAATTGTAATGATCATGCTCACTAGCTTGTTGGTGTTCAACAATCATTGACAAATTTTAAAATATTTTTTTGTACTTTTCCGTATTTGACAGATAGTTGGAATTTGCTTTTTTTCCTAATGAAGTGTTGGCTAACCTTACGATTAAAGTATTTCAAAACTTTATAAAAATCCTCTTTTTTAACTTGTTAAAAAGTCTCTGTATAGTAGAAATATTTTATTTCTTTGGTAGAATTTTAATAAAATTATATCATTTTTTCATCTATCTACTCATGGGATTAGTGCAAGGATATATTAGATCGTGTATTAATAATTGATTTATGAGTCCTGTTTCAATATTTCTGAAAAAATAGCATCTGATAGCAGCCTATTCAAAATATTTAAAGTATAAACAGTGAACGAAACCTATTGACAAGTAGATTGCGTATACTATAGTTCCTCGGAAAGTACCTGACAAAGTGGTTTTGATTGGTCGATATATTATTGGTAGGCGTTCCTAAGTAGTTGAAAAGGACTTACACCGGCAAGTTTAGGTCAAGTGCATGCATGGTATCTTAT
Source organism: Geukensia demissa (assembly GCA_034783895.1). Taxonomy (NCBI): domain Eukaryota; kingdom Metazoa; phylum Mollusca; class Bivalvia; order Mytilida; family Mytilidae; genus Geukensia; species Geukensia demissa. The sequence continues at coordinate 581 of JARWCS010101662.1, read as the reverse complement.
ATTATACAAGACTAATAGAAATCTATAATAGTGTTAAGTCGTCGATATTGAAAGGACGATGGAATTGAATGTCTACTTCCGATCATATAACATCAGGATTTATCAATAATGTCAAGATAAAAAATAGTTTGGTCCTTTTACACGTACATTGCCGGAAAAATCAAATTTATTTGTACGAGCTTTAGAAACTGGTATCATGTCGCGACCGCCTCGCGCGAGTGAGTGTTTTTACCCGTTTTGCAGCGAGTACAAATGAATTTTGTTTTTATCTTGCAATTCTTAAAAGGTAAATAAATGGACGAATTTCATTCTAAAATTGTTAAATCGTTTCAAAATTTCTATTTTTCCTAAGAACGCGGACGCATTTGAAGACATCGAATTTAATATTTCGGCTCGCTCATAATGGAGACTATATTATGCTAATGTATGAATACCACTTTGCTATATTCGTACACTCGTATTTGTATACTAAAACGCTTAATTGCAGGATAATAAATAATTATATGTTTATATGTCTCTGGTTTTACGAATATATCTCACAATAATATCCATGCACATGCAATTAACACGCAAACATGAAT
>JARWCS010101555.1:0-15162 GCA_034783895.1 Geukensia demissa | reverse complement strand
CATTTTAATCAGTTAGTCCTTTGCAATCATATGAAATTGCAAACATGCAGACAGTGTAACAAAAAAATTCCAAGTTTCCCAGGTGAGCGATTACAGGCTCCGTGGAGCCTCTGGTTTTCAAATTACTTCTTATGAAAAAAGTTACTCCTAGCATTTTTTGTAGCATTTACCAATTTTTTTATAAAAGGGGTGAATGTGTTAAAAATTTTATATTTTGTCATCTGGTTTTTGTTTTTTTTTCCATAAGATTCCTCTCTATGAGTGCTTTCAGTGAACTGTTTACAAATTTTCTCATATTCTTACCATTTTCGAACTTAAAGGGGATCAAGAGGAGGGAATTCAATTTTATTATGGAATTTTTTTTTATTTTTATCTGATTTTGATGGGTTTTTTTTCATTTGATTTTTCCCAATAAGAGCTTTCAGGAGTGCCAATGAATATTTTCTGTCTCTTACCATTTTCAAGATAAAAGAGGTCAAATTGAGCAAAACTTCATTTTTGCATCATCTGGGAGTTCTTTATTTTTCATCTGGTCATTTTTTCTTATTATTCAATATGTAAGTGTTACAAAATTAACACCAGTTTTGAGGATAATGGGAGTCAAAATGATCACTGATTAGATCATATTATTTTGTCCAGCAAAATACTGGGTCCACACTTACCCAAGGGTTTATTTCACACATTAACATGCCAAGGAATCATGTTGCACTTGTGAAGCACCTCATTTCAGACATGACAGAAATGTTTTAAGTCAGATTCTTCACCCAAGCTCTTATCATCTTGCTGTTTCAAAGACAAAAAGGATCAAACACCAAAATTACTGTATTCTGCTTTTATTTTCATTATCCAGCGCAATGCATTTTCTAGAAAATTCTGAATCCATATATTGTTTGTTCAGTTCACTTCTATACTACATGTAGTAACTATTTAAACTGATTACACCCCCATTACCCCCTCCTCTATTGAATAATGAATTAAAGTCAAACGACATAAATAAAACTTTTTACTTACAAAATATTTTAATGAATTACAGTGACAATTTGTACTTATTTGAATTTGAAAAAAAACAAAAAAAAACTGGTTATGGTTTAATAAATCCATTGTAGGTAAACATGTACATAAATCTGTAATCATGACTGACCTTCAAGTTTGACATTGAACTGCACGTACATGTACTTTACCTTTAATAGCTTAAGTGCAATATCATCAGCATAGGTCATTTAATACAAACAAAACTATATGTAGGTCATGTATGTCAGGTTTTCTTTTAGTATAAATATTGATCCAAAAAGTGATGAGTTTAAAATTCTCCAAATTTTTGTACTGAAATAATGTAATTTACTAATAATAACTCAATCTCATACATTTGGATATATTATAATATATTTCATGCATTGATATATATTAAAAGTGCAGTTTGGTTTGACATTGCACAGTAAACCTGTCTGTAGTGGCCACCTCTAGTACAAAGAATTATCTTTGGATTATAAGGTTTTTCCATTCAGAAAGGTAAATTTTACATGATTTGTTGAACATTTGGTCTGATTAAATTTTTTAATTTTACACCAGGTACACAGGACAGATTGGAATTGTTTTAAATAACACTTGGTTCTGATTGGACAGGGTTCAGATTGCACAGGGTTCTGTAATGAACTTGTCAAGTGAGATCTTTCATTCTCAGTAATAAACAAAGGCTTTAAATAACAAATTGTCCATTTATACAGTTTACTATCCTTAGTTTCCCTGCACCAAAGGTCCATTTGAGCTATTGCTTGTCATTTCATGTTTCATCCATAATCTATTTACTTATTATGTCCTCTAAAACTACATGGCCAACTGTGGTACAAAACTCTATTAACAAAGGTGGGTGCTGTTACTAAAATTAAAAAGAAGATAGATTTGAATCGTGAAAATCTTTTCCACTGAGACTTCTTTGCCAATTGAAACTAAATCTTAATGGAATTGTCTGCTGAGCTGACAAAAATGGCTGCCACAGATAAACTTAAATGAACATAAGATATTTTATAAAATTAAGGTTTTGGCTTTATCTAAAAAAAATATGAAAGATAGATATAAACAGATGTAATGACCAGAAAGACAAGTTTACAAAATAATCTGTCATATAACATGTACACTTGTCATCAGCTCTTGACAGGGAGCGTGATTTCACTCTTAATGAAAGCCATGTTGAGACTTTTAGAATTTGATTTTTCATCTCAGTTATTGAGTGGTCTCCTTCACAATTACTTCATATCTTTTATTTTCCCGCAAGGAGCAGTTTGGCAAAGGATATTAATTTACCTCTGTTTGTTTGTCCGTCCATTCATCCTTCAGCACTTCAAGTTGCAGTCCCTCCATTAGCAGAGATAAAACATGAACATATCTTGTTCAAAAATTGCAATTATATGGATAGTTTAGTTTTAGAATTCCAATTTTGGTAAATTCCCTGGAAGACTTTCAGACCTGTTATCTTTTGAAAAAGTAGATACAAACCTTACACTAACAGAATTATATGATTAGTTGCAATCATGAGGAGTCTTTAGATTTAGAAATATTGAAGTACCAACTTCGGTAAACTTCCTGGAAGTCTCTTACACCTACTACCTTTTGGAAAAGTACTTAGCAACCATGCACAAATGGAATCAGAAGATTAATTGCAACAACATTGGGTCTTAAGATTAGAAAATATGGGAATTCAGGTAAATGTCCCGGAACTCTCTCAGACCTGTTATTTTTGGGAAAATTACCTTGCAACTATACATAAATGAAATCAGAAGACAAATAGCAATTAAATGGAGTATAAAGATATGGCAATTTAAACTTTGGTTAATTTCTTTGGGCCAGTTGTGAAAAAGTGAACAATTTTTTTCAGCTTTGAATATTAATAAAACTTCAGGCCTTAAACTTTGTATGCTGAGGCATCTTCATCACTGAAGTGCAATTTCCATAAAAATATATACTGATCAGTAACTGATAAACAGGCATTTGAAAAAAAGTGATAATTTTTTTGAACAAATGAGCCCTGGAAGACTCTCAGACTTTTTTCATTTTTTTTAAATACTCTGAAAAGATATATTTACAAAATCAGATGATAAATTACAATTATGGGGAGTCTTCAGATATAAACTTTGGCAATTCCAACTTAGGTAAATTTAGTGGAAGTCTTTTAGGCCTGTTACATTTTGGAAAAATACCTTGTTACCATATAAATAAAGTATATAACACAATTACCGAACAAATCAAAGTCCATAAGACATACGGCAAAATATAAAATCAGAATTACCGGTAGAATATCAGTTGTGATATTTGCAGTGTTAAGATTTAAAAACATGGCAGTTCCAGTCTTGGTATCTCAGATCAGTTGTCTTTTGGAAAACCAATTTGTTTTTGTATGAATGTAATATCCAAAATAGCTGCAGTAAAGGCCAAGCTAGCAGGCCATGGCCATGGCCTCATTTTGACTTTTATTATGATAACTTTCATAGATACAATAGAAACTTTATATTTGAAACTAAATGAGTAGGTCAAATCCTACTTGTAGATAAAAAAAAATTCAGTTTTTTAGGTCGTAAAAGAATTTTTGCCCTTGAATAATTTTTGCTTTTTTGGCTATTATCTTGAGAATTAATATAAAAAGAGAAACTGTAAACAGCATTAGTAATCAGTAAGACTAATTGCCTATAGAAATACCATGACCAAAATGGCCTCCGTTATGCCACCTAATGTGCCACTTGTTTCAACAGTTAACATGGTGAGAAATACAGGCTCAATCGAGCCTCTAGTTAAATTTTATAGACTTTTTGCCTGAGAAATAAGAAAATAATTTTTTTTCATTAACAAATTAATTTGTCTCATCATACATCATGTTAACAATTATCTTGTTGTAGTATAAAGTGAGATGACAATATCGAGAGTAAGTTTATTGGTCTCCACTAACCAGCTTAGGGAGAAATTATCTAGTGTGTGGAGACACAGTCAGATTGGTAAAGAACTACGGATCCTGGATTCTTCCTACGACTTTGACGAACAGAATGATGGTTATAAAGAGTTCTACAAACAGTGAGTTTAAATTCTCTCTATCTAAAACTCGCTACTTAATTTGACAAATTAATAATTTACAATTATAGTCTTTTGTATCAGTCAATATGAGTTTTTATGGACCTTAGAAATTAATATTGACCGAAGCCATTGGCTGAGGTCAATATTGATTCCTTAGGTCGATAAAAACTCATATTGACTGATATAAAAGACTAAAATTGTTTTATTACATAAATAGTGAAAGTGAAATCAAGTCAATATCATATCATTAGGCTATGTCTGGTTTTTTTATTTGTTTTGTGTCCGGTCAAATTTTTGAAAGTTACCAGCCAGCCAGGACAAAAACACACAGAATAAAAAACACAACCTTTTTGTGATATATATGCCACACAGGCTAACACCAATTCATAAAATTCAAAATACTTTTTTGCAATAAATCTAATTTGGCAAACTGTATATTGATAAAAACAAGCTACCGGTAAATTAAAATCTTTGATTATTTTATATTTGAATAAAGCAATACAAAATTTCACCTACTTGTTAAACTCATGATTTTCTGACATATTTTTGTGTTTGTTTTTTACCTCAGTAACCACAAAACCTACCAGCACACCGACTAAAAACAAAGAAAAACATGACCATGGCCTTATGACCTCATAGACAAAGTAATGGAAAATGAAAGTGAATGGAAGTCAGTATAAGTTTTAATCAAACAATATCACAAATTACAATTTGGCATTTGACAGCTTTTCATCCAGTGACGTTTCTGAAGTAAAATCATTATGTAATAACAGGGAATAATTAAGGGTAGAGAAACACTGGTTGCCTAACCAAAAACACGAGAAATTTAAAACAGGGTGAAGTGTGCTTCAGTTAGTTGTATATTCTAGTTTTGATAAAATGGTCTGTTAGTCATGGTTAGTAACAAATATATTAAAATGTATTTTGTATTATAGCAAAATCACAATAAAGCCAAAATAAACCAACATGTTTTGTGGGTGATTGAAGGTTAGCCATTGGAAATTGGTTGTCATTGTATAACTTAATGTGACAAGGATACATCCAGTGAAGGTTCAAATTCAACCTTATTTATATTTTTGGTAATCATCAGGAATTGGTTGATCCCAATGATATCAATATATCTCAACTAGTTAAGGACTTAGCTAAAAGGTAGGTTGGCCTCTCTTTAGATTGACTTCAGAGTTCAGACATCAGACATAGGAGATTCGATGACTGATGAAATGTGCAGTTCAGAGGATACTTTAGCCTACCTGTGCACCTTATCTTATTCCTGTAAAGCTTTCAGGTGCTAATGGGATTCCTTCCAATTTAGACATGATTTGACACTCCTATACTGATGTCTTTATTTGACATTGAGAACTTCACGACACTTGTCATTAGTGTGACAGGGGAGGGCTTACTCTTCTGGGGCATCTTGCTTTACTACTCCTGTTTTGAAGGAAATTTTGTTCCTTTTGTTTTCATTTTTCTTTTTTTGTTTGTTATGTTTTAGGCAACAGGGAATTCAGTTTCACCCTCATCCAATATCTCATTTATTTGTAAAAAAATTTCTTGACTTTCCGTTGGATTAATTTGATATTTGGTCTGAAGCATTATCAACGGTGAGTTTTACAGTGTCTCACATTTCAGATCCATCATACGCCTACTTCCTGTTTGCCAGGTCAGGGCATCTGTGCCCCAGTGACACATTTTCTCTGTTTTGAGTTTGTCTTGTTTTTTAATGTGCATTTTGAATTTTTTCATAGGTTTCACTAGATTTCTTCCATTTTGGTACAGTCTCATTTTGAATTTTTTTCTTAGTTGAATTTAATTAGATTTACTAGATTTCTTAAAACTTGGTCTAGTATTACCTCCACAAGGAGAATTTAATCCCACTTTTATTTAGGTAATAAGATCAAAGGTCTAGATCTCAGCACTAAAATCATTGACTTTGGCCACACAATCAGGAATATGTCTAAATTAAGCTGAAAAACCCAATTTTAATTTTAAAATTATACTCTTGTGAAAAAAAAAATCAAGAAAATTCAATGAGCAGGAAGTGGTTGATGGTTTATAACATCCTACACAGCATTTTTATGCTCTCGGTCGTTCTATGAGCAATTTGTATGCTAGAGGATTGATATGATATCAATGAAGTTCTACACAAAAATATGAAAAATATCAAAATTTAAAAAGAGAATCTTTGAAAAAAAGCCGTATGAATAATTTTTATACTTGTATGATTATTGGTTCAAGTGCAAGATAAAAACAACATTTTATTTTATTGTTTGTGCTTTCTTGACTATAAATACTATGTTTTAATATCCGAAGGGGAGGTAACTCTAATAATTTGTTGCTGTAAGCTGCCCACTTTTGGTATATTTTAGTTACATGTATAAAAATAAAAAAATATTAAAACATTATAGGATTTTATTGAGAAAATTTTTTAAACTTGAAATCAGGAGATTGTTTTTGAAGGTTCTATAATAATAATTTTATCAAAACATCTGAAAATGGTTTTAATCAAATTATAAGAAAAACAGGAATTCATTGGGCAACAAATACTAATGCCTTAATTTGGATAAACCAGTGGATTTGGAGAACTGCAAACAATAATGGTAGAATATTAATACATCGTCAAACAAACATTTTTATATAAAGGCTGATTAGTATGAAGCCAAATATTGCTTGGATGTTTTTAAAAAGTTTCTTATTAAGACTTTTTACTAAAGAGTTAGTTGGATGCCCATGCATCACCAAAGATGTTTGATGGCTTGGGACTTTGTTCACATTTTGAGTTAATCCTGGATTTTTTTTTTTGAGGTTCATATTGTTACTCGTTTGTGTATTAAAGTTTTCTGTGTTGTTATATTTGTCTAGTTTTTATTTGTGTTTGTTCTTTCTATTGACTAGTCCCCTCTTGTTGATCCTCTATTACTTTAGACTGTCCTCAAATCATACACCATTAAACTTTCTTATATATGAATGATTTAAACCAAACATTGCAGATATTTTTCTATGAAGGTCTTTACCAAGTGTTTGAACAAAGATGCTGATCTATAATTATATATGGCTATTAATACTGATTTATTATATGACCCTATGGGAAACACATTTAAACATTCTGTGCAGCCCAGCACAATAGCATGTGTTATGTGATTTCATGAAAACTTCTTACATAAATAACTGCCTCAGTGTTACATTTGTAAGCAAGCTCATCTCAAATGCAGGAGGTCATGGGTCTGATCCCTGACAGGATCAACCAAAGAGCATTAAAAGGTATTCACGACAATCGATCAAAAGTCAGAATTCTGTTTCTGGGTAAGGTGCCATGTCTAACTGCAGACTCTTGCTTCTTAAGCAACCATGTTACAAATCAGGCCTATAGTACAAAGAAAATCCATGCAATATTACTCATTAATATGCTCTTGTCCAGAATATGCATGAAACTAGACAAGCTGACGTAAAACTGATGTTGAGTTGTCATGCTCAGATAAGCTTCTCAATGGAATCATAAAATAAGCTGAATAATAACTTTTGTGATTATTTCTTATCAGTATTTATATTTCAGGGGCCACATACAGTCAGCTGTGTACTTTGACCCCAAACGATGTGTAGAGAGTACACAGTTCATTCCATTTAACTTGCCAGATGTAAACTGTTTCACTGACTATGTGCAAAGTTTAGGTGTGTCATCCAATACACATATTATAACATATGACAGACTTGATTCCAGGGCAGCTTTTAGGACATGGTGGTTGTTTAGAGTAGGTAAAGTTTTACATCCAATACAAATATTATAACATATGACAGACTTGCTTTAATTCATCATACAGCAGACAATTTTTCTTTCATAACGTTTTTACCCGTTCCAACAAACTCTGACATAGAGTATAGTGACATTATTATTCATTTGCCATACATGTTGTACATCTAAACATGTTTTATGAATGGCACGATATGATATATTTATACCACCGCAAACAAAGTTTTTGGATATCTATGTCTGTCTTTCTATCTGTCCATCTATCCATATACCTTAATAAGGAAGTCTCCTCCTCAACTGTTCAATGGATTTCAATGAAACTTTATATGAACAATAGACACAATGTGTAGATATGCAGATACGAAGGAATTTTATCTCAGCTCATTCCATGGGAGAGCATGCAAATCTTTTGTGAGTTTTACTCACATTATTTCTTGTTTGAACTTGATGACAAACATTTAGAATGAAAGCTAAGATTTTGACAAAAGTACATTTGCTGATGTATTTTGTATTTTTTTACCATCAGTGAAACATTCATAAAAAAATTTTATTGACACTGATATGTTGTTAAAGGACTGGCCTGTTATCATATCACTGTTCTTAACCTGACTTGTAAGGAATCTATACAAAAAACCTGTTTTTAGATGTCATGTTCATTGCCTACTCGAGATAGCTTTCTATACACAACATATAACTAAACAATCCAAGAATCAACAAAACATACATACTTCACCTTTTGAGAAGATCTACAATAAATGGAAGCTTTTATCGGACATTGTATGGAAGAGACTAATACTTTAGGAATGTGGTTAAAAGTTACAAAAAATTCTTAGACTTTTCATAGCTTAACATAATTGCACAAAACATAACTGTACACTTTTTGAGCCTAGTGTCTTATATGTAGTTGAAACTTATTAAGAAGAAAAAAATATATTAAAATTATGAATTCGTTATAGCTTTTCAACTAACTGACTTTTCTGTTTATTGTTACATTTCAGTTATATGGTCATAATAAGATTTCTGTGTTAGATGGTGGATTAAAAAAGTGGGTTCGTGATGGATACCATGTTACAACAGAGGAACCCACAGTAGAGGTACATATAATTATTTCAACACTTTCATATGTGTTTGCAGACATTGCCATTGCTTTTTCTGACTGTATTGCCAGCTATCACACTTTTTTGCCATTTGGGGTTTTTGATTTTAAATTCAGATTTTCCTCAGATAGCACTTTGATTTTATAATTTATAATCTGTCATAGAACTAGGAATTGATAGATGTTTTTATATCTACAAAGCCATAATTAAGATAGTTACTTTAAGATTTCATAGTAAATAAATGAACTTTACTGTCTTGAGATGTCTTTAGACATTTCTGTGCCTTTATACACTATGGCATGCTTAAAACACATTTGTCTCAAGATACACATTCACTATTTGGAGGAGTATTTTGATATTGTTATCTTTCATTTAAAAAAGTCTGTGAATAATTTGTAAACTCGACGAATTCATTGGGAATAAATTTTAATAATCAGGTCTTTTTTGTTTTTGTTTTTTTTTAAGAGAGGAGATTTTGAATCCAAAGTCAACCCAATGTTGATGAGGGATTTCAATAGCATGAAGGATGTCGTGAACTCTAAGAATGAACAGGTTGTAGATGCTCGGGAAAGTGAGACGTTCAATAAGGTTGTCAAGACAGAATCAGGTAAAGTCATGTGAACTCTTAAATGAACAGGTTGTAGATGGTCAGGAAAGTGAGACGTTCAATAAGGTTGTCAAGACAGAATCAGGTAAAGTCATGTGAACTCTAAGAATGAACAGGTTGTAGATGGTCAGGAAAGTAAGACATTCAATGAGGTTGTGAAGACAGAATCAGGTAAAGTCATGTGAACTCTAAGAATGAACAGGTTGTAGATGGTCGGGAAAGTGAGACGTTCAATAAGGTTGTGAAGACAGAATCAGGTAAAGTGATGTGAACTCTAAGAATGAACATGTTGTAGATGGTCGGGAAAGTGAGACGTTCAATAAGGTTGTCTAGACAGAATCAGGTAAAGTCATGTGAACTCTAAGAATGAACATGTTGTTGATGGCTGGGAAAGTGAGACGTTCAATAAGGTTGTGAAGACAGAATCAGGTAAAGTCATGTGAATTCTTAGAATGAACCGGTTGTAGATGGTCAGGAAAGTGAGACGTTCAATAAGGTTGTGTAGACAGAATCAGGTAAAGTGATGTGAACTCTAAGAAGGAACAGGTTGTAGATGCTCGGGAAAGTGAGACATTCAATAAGGTTGTCAAAACAGAATCAGATAAAAGTTAAAAAATCATTCTTATTAAATATATATATTGAACTTTATATTTTATTTGGTCCATGAATGTTACTAGAAATTCATAGTCTGACTGATCTTTCTAGGTTCCTTAGGCCCCTAGCATGTCTGATGAAGGTAAATGTAGAAAAGCACCTTACACACAGTTAAATTTTGCTTTTTAGGCCACTCCAAATTAATTTCTAGTTCTTCGGATTTTTTATGTTAAAATTAGGTGCGAGCTAGCGAAAATTTTAATTTTAATTTTTTTTCTGAAAATGGTAAAATATAATGCGGAGAGAGCAGTTTATAATTTTTTTCATCCTTTTTGTATATTTTTAGGAGCAAGCAGGAATATTTTTTATTTAAATATGTAAGAAAATTTATGAAAATTTTTTAAAATGTAATAAAAAATGAAGTGAGTAAAGTTTTTTTAAACTTTTGAATCTATGATTTTAGGAGCGAGCGAATCCGAAGAACTAGTAATTAATTTGGAGTGGCCTTAGCATACAACATTATACACATGTACTAAATAGAAGATGTGGCATGAATGTCCAAAGGACAGCCATCCACGAAATGACAGTCAAATTATTGTCAAACAGAAATTTTAAATCTGTGTCCTTTTCACTTCATTTATACCAGACAATTAAGGTTGAGTGCAAAGAAATGAAAGACTAGCTAGTGTTCATAGTGTTTTTAACAATCATTTTATAAAAATATTGTTCATTGACAATAACATTAATTTGTACATGACAAATCTTGGGTTGCAAACTTTGTGTTTTGGACATTTTTTTTTAACTTTGTATTTTGGACATTTTTTACGGGTGAAAAATCAAAGGAAAAACACCAATCTGAAACATTGTGTTTTTGTTTCCACTTTAAATAATTATCATATACAAATAACTGACTTGTCAATCAGCAAATTGAAAGCAAATGACAATAAAAACTCTTCTAATTCATCTTTTTCTTCAAATTGAGGTTAGGTTTTGTGTGTTGACAAATATAAAACTCTAAATTAGATAGTAATAATCAAATATTTGCTTATTTCATAAAGAAGCTGTTTGTGAGAATTGACCATTAAAAAATTACTTTTGAAATTATTTTTTTATATTTTTTGCTTAACACTTTTTACAAACTTGTTTATCAATTGCAACATTTATATCAGAGAATACACTAAAGCAAATTTGCTTTCTCAAAAATTATCGTCAATAACATTAAGATATACTGAAGAAACAGCACCATAGTCTATAGTTGAAAAGGAAAAATATGGCCTTTATCTGTTAACATTCTCTGGTTGCCATTTCATCAAGCAGTCGTAAGACTTACATGAAAGTAAATTCTTTAGAAATCCACATAACTCTTATGAGTGCATTGTGAAATAGACAGGCAGGTTCTCAGACCCTCCTGCACCTCTTAAGGCCCAAAAAGTGTAAATGTCTCTTTTCTAAAATTGCAATTTCTCTCTAAGCCAAATGATCAATTTTCACATCCTATTAAACAGTACCAGTGTGCACATCATGTTGAAAATCAAGAGTTTATTTGCATTATACATATAAATGTATCTGGCAGCTGACGCTAGAATGTGGGATGTAGAAACCAAAACACATTGTTCAATTACTGTAATAATTCGAATAATAACCTGGTAAGGGTTTCTTTTGGAATTGTTTGTTGAGGGTCTCTAAGGAATCCATTATTGTACTCTGAACAGAAACTCTCACATGACCATTATCATCTATCTTTCCTGGTAAAGCTGTTGTGAAACCAATCTGTGCTACTGGCATAGAGGAATTTATCTGAGGCACTAACCACAACCTTAAAAGTAAAAGAAAAAAACTGCTGTATGTATCATAATGCTCCATACTAATCTATTTACCTGTGAAGGGTGAATGCCCTTTTCTTCTCAAACAAAACAAAAATTCTAGGTGCCTTTAATTGGATTTAATCTACAAACTAGACAACCCACCCAACATATAAAATTAAATGGATGCCCAACCAAATAATTAAACTTAGACCCAAGTCTACCAGGAGCCTGTATTGCCTACCTGACAATGACTCTTGCTACCTTGGTCTTTGTTATATAAAAATAGGAGATGTGCAATATGACTGTCCATGAGACAACAGTCCAAATTAAACTACTACAGGTCCCATTACGCACTTCAATAATGAATCTAAGTGCATACCATCACGGAAGCTTTAAAAGGCCCCCAAAATATAAAATGTGAAACTATTCATAAAACACAACAATCGACATAATCGATTAAAAAAAATGGTGAACAAATAACTATAAATGACTATTTAAATGACAATAACCACTACACTACAGGTCCCGTCAAACTGAGAGCAACAATTTGCTGTGTAGGACGTTAAAAACCACATCCGGCCACTACAGGTTCCTGGCTTGGGACAGACACATTAAGAATGTGGCAAGGTTAAACCAGCTTGTGAGCACTCAAAACTTTCTCTAACCTGGGAAAGTGGTTCGACAAAACAGCAAAAAAAAAAAAAAACACACACAATAGAAATCAGGTGAAATGAATTTAACCATGTTAACCCCCATGTTATAAATTAAGACTGCCGTGACCATAAACTGACTATTATCTGAGTAACATGTAGGTATACCTTAGACCATGCATAAATCTGTTAAGTCCAAATGCAGACTCCATATACATAGGATTATCTTGTTCAACGCTGAAGTCATTCTGAACCTTAAATATGACTGTTTCACATTTCCATAAACTGTACTCTAGGTTTTGTTGTAACCAGCCATTGGCTTGTTCTACAATGGTGCTGAAAAAGAAAATTCCGTTGAAGATTTTCATTGTATTTTTCGACCAAAAATAAGACTTGACACCCCTAAAATTTAATGTAACTAGTCAACACTTGAACTGGTCTGAATAATTGATAGAAAATTTTATCAGCAATTTTAAAATTTTTTCTTTGATTTTTCAGCTTAAATTTAAGTAGTATTTGCATATGAGCTTAAAGGCCATGATACTCATGATACCGGAAAATATCGGCATTCACTAATGATTATGTGTTACGTTGACTGTGACATTTCCAAAAAATAAAAATGAATGATTTGAGGATTTGACTAAAATTATTATCTGTATCACAGCTCCCCCTATCATGTTCACTGCTTTACTGACAAACATTTTGGACTCTATCTTCAAAATAATAATTATTCTATAAAGAGCAGCAGTTATACATGTATCATTTTTATTTAAATAATAAGTCTTTGGTTGAAGTTACAAAGTTGTATTAAGAACATTAACTGCAAAAACAGAACCTTACCTAAATGAACTGAAAAATGGAGTTGAAGTCTTGAGTTCCGGATGTTTTTGAGTTGGTAAAAAGTCTACATATGTTAACCCTGGTATGGTTTCTTCAACTGTTTCATCATCTTGCATAAAAACAGGGTTGTTGATGCCATTTTTCACATTTTCATTTATTGATTCCTGGTTTTCTGGTTCTGTTTGAGCACCTGGGTTACTGTCTGCATTTGATACTTCGCAATTGACTTCCAAAACAGGACTGGTTTTTGTTTCATTCTTTTCAGATCTGTTTTCCTCTTCAACAGGTGTTAGTTCTACCTCTTGTGTAGCCATGATGATTAACCTAACAGAAAAAATAAAGTAAATTCAGACTTAGGACAAATAAATGTAATCTACAGAATGTACTAGAATATGCTACATGTATAATAAATGTATCCATTCAGAATTTTACTTTTGGTTCAGGTGCCAAAAGGGTGAAGTTCTCAGTTTTTTAGTTTTTTGGATAATACTTATCCCATCATTTATTTCAAATGTCTGAAGAGTAATGCCAATTACATAGAACAATGTAAATTCAAAAAAAAAAAATAATAAGAAAATGTATGAAATTTTTTGCACTGACCAGAGATGTAAAGGTAGATGAAAACCTAAGTGCAAAAAGGGGACCTAGTTGCCAGGTCACGAGCATTTGGTGTGTCACAACCCCAAAAATGGTTTTACAGCAGCCATGACCAAATATTGGGTCCCATCAATAATTAATAATCATTAGAAATTTTTAACTAAATAAGATAATGAATTTTCACTCTACTTGATTGAAAAGGTATCTTTTTTCATGTTTTAAAACAGGTAGTATGTTTCAGTTATGCTAAAACATACAACTATCATTAAAGGTGCTATGACACAACAATTTAAAGTGGATTGTTGTTTCATGATCCTCCAGTGTATCTTCACAGGTTGACAGGTATGCAAAAATACATGCAAGGAAAGACGAAGATACCTCCCTAATGAATGCTCACAGTTACTGAAAGCAAAGTTGAAATACCTGAAGATAAAAAAATCAAGCCTCTCAAAATGAGATGTCATCAAACACAGTATGTCTGATGATTTAATACTGTGTTCTGTCAATAAACATGGGTCTCCTAGCTTTCAGTTACACCTCAAGTAGTCGACTCTGCCATTGGTGGTTATGCTATTGTGTGAGCTTCCTCTCATGGCGGCCAAAACCATGGATACCTGATTGTTACGCAATAATTTCTTGATATCAAAACTTCATAATAAATGCGTACAAATAGAGTGTATATATATTTGCATAAAAGGCTGAGCTTATTCAAAATGTCGGAACATTAATGGCAGAGGTATATACGTCTGACAAAGGAAGTACTATAACCTCTGTTTCAGAGATTGATAAACATAAGGAAAGACAAGATGGATGCAATTGCACAAGCTTGAGACTAAGACCAAAATTTACCCCAAACTTTTCCTTTTTTATCCTTTTTGCATTTCAAAAGGGGGGGGGGGGGCAGGCCCTTTGGATCCACCCCTGATACATCAATCAAAACAAATTAAGGACAATAATGTAATATATATATCATAAATGTCCCTTACATGTACACATTCCATATTTACCCTAGTACCACCACTCAACTAATATTGTCCCTCAGGCTGATATTGAGGTGTCAGGATGATACCTGAGGGTGGTAATGGGGGTGCCGCGTACTGACATAAGAGAAATAAAATGTCATTTCACGACAAACAAAAATTAGAATTGGCTTGCATGTTGCATTTTG
>JARWCS010101226.1:0-15165 GCA_034783895.1 Geukensia demissa | reverse complement strand
AAAATTTAGGTTATGGGCTTATAACCAAAATACTTTCAACCAATCAGAAGACGCGTTACATCCAATATTAAATTATACATGTATAAGTGTGAATTGCTGCTAATACAGGAATTTGATTTAAATACAAATTGTGTCTCTACACATCACTTGCAAGGCTCAAACAATATTCACTCCTCTGTGGGGAATTGTCACAAAAATGTGTCCTTGTTTTTATTAGCAATTGAGTATTTTTTTCATTGATCCTGTTGCCTGATATTTCCAGTTCTTGCCGAATATGAGTGTACAGCTGTGATACAGGAAAATATCAGACAATTGGTCATATGTTGTTGATTTTAGCTTTACCAATAATAAAAAGAATAATTCAGTTAATATTGACAATCACTCTGTTGAGAACTAGCATAATTTCTTACAATTGACTGTAGCTATTGAAAATCACATTTTCTACAGTAACAATAATTCAATCTTGAAATTTCTAGACGAGGCCAAACCTACTGCCCAACTGAAGAAAAAAAAGAATTATCAACCACCGAAATTAACATAAGATTTTCTTCTGCAGTAAAGTAAAATAAATTGACCAAAAACCATCTTCGTAAAGAAAAGGAAAACTATAAATTAAACATTTCAAAATTCAAGGAAATTTTTATTATAGCATCCCAACAAAGGTTGTTGCCTTTCTTCCACTTTTGGTTGTTACAGGAAATCTGTGTTCAATATCTTCATCTTCCAAATCTGTAAACCACAGAAAATAACATTAAAACCAGTTCATTATAACTTTATACTAATAAAAATGTGGCTGATTATCCAGTCACATTTCCCTTGATTTAAATATATTTACCTCTAACATCAATAAAATTTCTATGCATCTTAAAAGCATATGGCAAAAAAAATTATATGAATCTTATATTTAATATTTATACTTGTAATATATTACTGCAATTATTTTAACAAAATCTGTTACAAACTTTGTTTTTGCCCTTTATAGAAAATTGTTTCATTATAATTCCATATGAACTCTTATTATAAATGTCTTTGTAATATATTGAAAATAACATCATTAAGTTTCATTTTGTTTGTGTTGTCACAAAAAGGTTATTTAAGCATAATGCAGATGTCTAATTTCACTTTCAGAAAAAAAAACAATTTCATTATCTAAAAAAGATTATGTTTAAATTTTTTTGTCTAAAAGTAATGTTTACAAAAACTAGAGGTTACTAGGAGTTCAGTGTTGAGAAGGGCTGACGAAACTTTGTAAAATTCCCACATGTTAAACAAGAACTCTTACATCAAACAGGAAATGTTAAATTTTTTATGGTCCCATGTAAATGATAGCCATACTGAATGGTCTTTACATCATGTATTATGCCGCTATTAAAATTGGCCAGGCGTTTTTAGTGTAGTTAATGAAAATGTGAAAAGTATGATGACGACAATGAAAGACAAATGTTTAGAAATCCAAATGAACAATGTTTAACAGAAAAATAAAATATCTGAAGAAACATTAAGTAAAAAGGGAAAAAGTAGAAAAAGTGTACACATAACACAAGTGGGTGACTTTACACATATGCATGTCACTCAGGATTTATTATGTACTTGTTAAACATATTTTGAAAGCCCTCAATAAATATATAAATATTTCTGAAAAAAAATTAAAAAATAAT
The DNA here is from genome assembly GCA_034783895.1 of Geukensia demissa. Taxonomy (NCBI): domain Eukaryota; kingdom Metazoa; phylum Mollusca; class Bivalvia; order Mytilida; family Mytilidae; genus Geukensia; species Geukensia demissa. The sequence continues at coordinate 13,507 of JARWCS010101226.1, read as the reverse complement.
TACCAGTCTCATTAAATTCCATTACATCCTGGTTATCAGCAGTTTCTTTTTTCAATCTTTTGGAAGGTTGCAAATACTTTCCAGAATAAGCCTGAAATAATATAAACATATATTGGTTGTATAATCATGTGGAATAGACAACATAGCAGCAGACATTGTCTAGAACAACAAATTATGAAACCCTTTTTTGTGTTTAAGTCTTGTTTTGTGCAAAGAGTTCCAATCCCACTAATGAGATTTGTTGTCCATTTGTTTCTAAATTTTAACAGTTTGGACCGATATATTGAAGATTATACTAAACAAAGATCATAGTGGAGTGGAAACCACCAAGACTTATGTAAACTAGTTCCATGAATATGATTGATTTATTGATAGAATGTTGCTTTACATTCAATGGAAAATATTTCATGCATATTGAAGACTATAGGGTAATTGCATGAATATAATTGAATATTGTCTCGAGTAGAATATTGCATTGCACGAGCTTGTGAATAAATATTCTACGAGGGATAATATTTGTCAATATATTTGCACTATCCCTTTTATTGTATGGCAAAACCTGTAAAATAATAAAAAGATCAATGTTTAACGTCTATGACATCGCTTTTTCAGAGCAATATTGCACTGAGTGCAATATTGTGGAATATTGCACACTAATGTTTATACAATAATATTGTGTTTTCCGTGTAATATGCCAAAATATGTCCCAAGGTTTGAAGGTATAATGCATGACCCAGATGGTCCCTAACCTTTGGATATAATTTAGCATATTTCACAGATTACACAATATTATTGTTATTATTACTCTGAATGTTTACTTCAATGTCAATCAAAGTGAGAAAACCCCGCCCATTAGTTATCACATGATCATATTACATGGCATATGACATGGGTAAGCGTTAAATATGAATTTGCATATTAAATCAACAGTATCTATCCTTGTAAAAATATGTTAAAATAGTAGAATTGAAATTCTAATGAAAGATTCTTACATGAAGAGTGATAATTGGTTAGATTCTACATGGAACATTACGTTGATATACAATAAAAGAGCATATTAATAAATAATGATGATGAACTGTGAATAAAATATTTGGCAGATATACACACTGAGCCCGATTTCTGATTTGCCAGCCCACGAATGCAAAAGTCTGCTGGGAGATATACAACTTTATCCAGGTCCTTTATTCTGAATCTGGGTAAACTAGAATTTACTCTAAATGCTGTGTGCTCAGTAGAGAAGCAGCAAATACCAATTTGATTAGACCTTGCGGGGTACTGAACCCAAGAATTTTGGCACTTGAAACCAAGCATGCTAACCTTTACACTACCGAGACAGTCTTTGTAAATATGACATCATTGATGATGTGAATAAATGTGACATCATGAAACATTAAATGTACAACCAACTACCAGTAACCACATAGCTTTTTTAAAAAATTAACTCTAACTCTAAACAATTTAGAAAACCACTTTCATACCACATTAACTCTCTTTTGTTGTCTCTGCAAAGTAAGCAGTTCTTCTGATATGATTGGAATATCCTCATAATCATTCTCATGTACTGCTGCCACCAACTCAGCCAATGGGCATGTGTTTTCAGTCTACAAAATTAGATGTATTTTTAAAAAGTTGTCCCAAAGATATGGCAAATATGAGCTATCAAATACACAAAACATCTTGCAAAATTTAGGCTAATTTTTTAAAATTGATAAAAAATATTCATTTCCAAATGTGGAACAATTGAAATGAAGACAAAAGAAGAAAAATGATGTTTTAAAGGGGAAAACTATGGAGCCAATTTTAAAATAAAGTAACTTTTTGCAGATCAATTTATTGGGTTTGTAATGTAACCAATGTTAGATGAATATATGTTAAGTTTCAATGTTGGTGGGTATAATTTACATCTTTGAGCCTAAAATAAGCTCAAATAAATACTGAGCATTCATCAACATGATGATATGCCATGTATGTGTCATAACAAATATTGTTACATACATTTTAATTTTCCAGTGGCCATAAAATATTCCTTTTTAAAAAAAAAAGAATGTGGATTTTATGCCAGAAAGACACAAACCACATCTTTTCTGCATAATTTTTTGTTCAGATGTTCCTGTTAGTTCACTAGATTTTTGTGGGGCAAAGTCTCAATAAATAGTGCCTTGCATTTTTTTCTTTTGTCAAAAAGATTGTAGACAAAATAGAAAACAAAACAAAAATTTAAAATCCTTAATTGGAAAGATGTAAAATGTATCTTTCCAACATACATTCAAGTACCCAAAAATAAATAAGAGCATTCAACTCAAGCAGGTACATATAATGAGAAAGTACCAAGTTGTTTTACCTCACAAACATTGTCTTCCATTATTTGGCCAATATTTTGCCACCAATCCAGCTCTCTTGGTGTAAGCAAACCACACTTGCTCAATTTTTTGCTGACAAGGTCAATCTGTTTAACAGTTTCAGCATTCCAAGTTGGCGGTAATGTACTTGGAAGTCCTGATGGTAGGCTCTAAAAATGAATTAACCAAGTCAAAGTAACTATAGAAATATTTGAATATACACACTTAAATATGAAAACTGATACAGCTAAAATAGAATTAAGAGATGTGCATGTGTTATGACACACCACATGAAGTCCAAAATCTGTACAGGTGGGATTACAGCCTTCAACAATGGAAAAGATCCATACGATAAAGCAAGCTGTGAATGGCTCCTTAAACAGAATGTTAGGCATCTCAAATGTTACATTCTAATGCAATATTTTTGTAACACCTTATTTGATTGGCTTTCATTATACGTAATATTCACTATCTACTTGTCGTAACTATGATGAACTCATATAAAAGGCCGCCACATTGCCGCAATGTTGGAACAATAGATTTATTGCTTGTCAAATGCAATAAAATACACAAAATATTTTATATGTCTATCGAGAAAACTCACTTAGAACAAAATTATCCATATTTGAAACGTACACAAAGCTTATTAACGTCTGTAATTCACTTTTCAAAATGGAAGCGTTCAAGTGACGTCTTGTTGTTTCTAAGACATTTATTAGAGGAAAACGTCCACAACTTTTCGCTGAATTTCTTTTTCACCGTTTTTTCACATAAATCAAAGGTTTTGAATTACAAATGCATTAGAATGGAGATAACTGTATTGTATTTTAAGCTTTAAGGAGGTAAATCATGGATTTTACTGTCGCAAATATCCGTTTACCTGGCTCCGCTAGCCGTCGCCAGGTAAACTCAATTTGCGACAGCAAAATCCATGATTTACCTCCTTAAAGCTTAAAATACAATACAGTTATCTCCTAAATATCGGCTAATTAAGCTTACAGTGTAAATGAATAACAGCTACTAATAAAAACACACACAAATATATAACACATAGTAAACAGACCAAGTTCAATTTTGATTCTCTTCAAATATGAACTGAGCTCTTTCTTGCGCACAGCATGATACAACCACAGCACATTGACATGTGAAAGATGAACACATGAACCTTTAGTAAGTGTGAATACAGTATTTTGGTGGAACCAATAATGTGCTTGACAAAGTATAGTGCTGAACACAGTAATATGACTGAATAAAAAATCAATTTGGTTACATTTTTAAGTCATTTGAAAAAAAAACCCATCAAAATCAGATGAAAAATAAAATCTTTCTATATTGTTTCACCTCCCACTTTGACCCCTTTTAGCTTAAAAACAGTAAGAGATACAGAAAATCTGTTGACTAACGGCTAAAATCTCTCATTTGATGATGAATCAGATGCAAAAAAACATCAATTATATGATTGGATGAAAAATAAAAAATTCTTATCACCTGGAACCTATGACCCCTTTCATACAAGAAGGTATATGTTACAAAAATGCTTTGTATAACTTTTGTTGCATTTTTCATGAGGAATCATTTGAAAAAAATCCAAAAGAAAATACCGGTAACATTTTTTCCATATGATATGAATCCCCCTCCCCCCACTTTGACCACTTTTATCTCGAAAATTGTTTAATTAAGATAGAGAAAATCTGTTGACAAACCACTGAACACTCATTGATAGGAATCAAATGCAAAAAACATCATGAAAAATGAAAATTTCTCATCTCCTGCATAATCACATTTTTTAACCCTTTGACAACTTTCATACATAAAACATAAATTTTACAAAAAAATGCTTGAAGTTACTTGTTGGAATTTTCATAAGGAATCATTAGCAAAAACAACCATCAAAATCTGATGAGGAATAAAAAAGTTTCAATAATTAGGGTGTGGCCATTTTTTATACCCCTATATATCAGTATCAGACAGAGATAGGTCATGACGCTTGTGGCCTATTATGTTGGCTTCTTCATGCTTCTTCTTAAAAAAAAAACATCAAAATTAGACAAAAAAAAAACTTGCATTTAAAAATCCCCATTTGGACCCTTCTCAAACAACGGGTTGGGCTAGTTCCCTACATGTATTTTATATTGGGTATCATTTTACCTTAAATATTATTATTCCATTTCTGTCTCTCTCAGTAACAAATGTTAGTGGGTCCTCAGGATCAGGTAACCACCTGTTTTTACTCCACTTTTTGTAGTGCCATACAATGTTTCCTGAGAAAATAAGCTAAGATAATTACTTAAAGTTGAAAGTTTTTCCCACTACTTTTACATTAAAATAATCAAAAGAAAAAAAGGCAACAGTTTTCAGAATAACAGGAACTGGACTCTGGTGAATGAACCAAGTGGCAATTTCTACACCATATTTTGAATAAAGAAGCCTGTCGGCAATATTTTTTCAAATAATTATGATTATGCTCTAGTTTGTAATGCTAACATTATTCATCAATGTATTTTGCATTATTCAACCTACCACTTCACAGAACAAAATCTGGTGGTGAAAGGAGGTATGATAAGCCTACTTGCTTTGCACCCCCTCAATAAAAAACTTCAATGAACCGATTCAGAAATTGAACTTCCGTCCTCGTAAAACGCATTGTGCAGTCTCAGCGTCCTAGTAAATGATGTCTCGACCAATGAGAATCAACCAGAACAATGACGTTCCCAGAATTCCTTTGCATTTCTGAAACGGTCCATTACAAAAAAACACCTTTCAGTTTGAAATAACAACTGCTTATATTACTTACAAGTTGCTAATTTTAATTATTGTCTTAAAAATGTTTGAAGCAAGAAATTTACTATGTCTATCGGTGAACCAAACCTGCTTGATTGGGGTTTTATGCCACAAATTCAATACTTTTTCAGTCATATCATGGCAGTCATTTTCACTGGTGGAGGAAGCTGGAGTACCAGGAAAGACCACTGAACTTGGGCAGGTAACTGACAAACCTTATCACATGCCATGCCAAACCTTATTTATGCTATAGTACAACCTTTTTACAACGTTTTAGAATAACTTTAATATCAATTAACAAAAATCTAGGTAATTTTTATTTTTAACCACAAAGGGGAGCAAATAGTAAACCTTTTAATAGCTTGTCCTTTGAATGAAGATATTTTTTGACGATGCACTCTTGTTATATAAACAAGATACAGACTATTTTTCTTAAAGGTTTACCTTTATTATAATGAATGTGTATGTGGAAACTGTCATTAAAACTGTGGCACCCCATCATATGTGGTTCCAGCCAAGACTTTACATCCCAAACTGTTCTGATTTGGCTGACACTTCCTATAAATGCAATCTTTTTAATATGGGATACCAAATCTGTAAATTGATTATGACAAATTCATTTACGCTATATGAAATATTTAATAAATTTTTTATGACTTTTTATTTTTATCTAGCTATCATTATAAACAGTTATATAATATATCAAGTCAAATTTGCACACAGAATTTACTACACTGAAACCATAGGAGGTGCAAAACTACATTTATTATAAAAAATCTGTGAAAGTTTATTTAATCTCTATTGTCAGAGTGGTTAAGGAGGAGAGACAGATTACAATTGATACCCCACTTTTTTCACTGCATTTTATAAGTCAAAATTGGAGCAAATTTCAAAATAGTGATTTTTGTGAAAAATAAAACAGGAGGTGCAACATTAATAGACCTCATGATATATATGATGCAGAAGCAAGACTACAACAGAGTGATCCCTTTATGTTCCCCTGCTAGAAGCAGGCGACACAAAAAGTGCAAACAAGTTGCAATAATGCTTATTTGCAATCATGATTATTTAATGCTGAGTCAAGGTTTTTTAATCCCTACAGGGATTTTGCATTGTACATTCAGCCATTTTTTTGCTGGAAGTGGCTCTTTGCACGCACTAGCCTGAATCATGAGATAAGGATTTAATGCTTTCGCAAAAAAATGAACATGTCAGACCCTCAATGTTTAATCTATTTAGAAAAATTCCGGGGCTGATAAAAGTATGTAAAATGTTATTGCAGAGTGTAAAACATAAATCATTAACTGTGGAATAATTCTTCCTTTTGATTAAAAATATTACAAAGGCAGAAACACACATTTAATTTAATATAACTGTGGAATAATTCTTTCTTTTGATTTAAAATACAACATGTATAACAAAGACAGAAACACACATTTAATTTAATATAGCTCAAATTGCACTCCACAAAGCCTGACATAGATTATTGCTATATTTCTTACCTGGAAAAGTGAAGACATCTACTTTTAAGACATCTGCAATGTTGTGGAACATGGCATCAATATCCTGAAATTTTTTTGTAATTTCATTTTCATTATAACTACATACACATTATATACAAGGTGTGTTTGTAAAAAGTTTATTATTAGGTAGAGTGTTATGTAAACAAGTAACAGCACTAGCAACAAATTATCATCAATCTGAACATCATAAGCCATTACCATCATAAAATCCTGTTAAGTTACCTCAGCCATAAGGGTAGCCATTTTGTCTTCTTGTGAGCATGGCCATGTTGGATATCTTAAGAAGAAAGACATAACAGTTCTTGGTAGATGCAGACCTCAGATGCTGTTTTGTGAGGTATCTGGATTCATTTTCCCATACTTTTTAAATTGCAAATTTATGGTCTAAAATTTTGAAAGTTTAATTGATTTAATCAAATTTTTTTTTTCAAAATGTATAATGCCTATACTTTTATAAAGCAGTTTTTTTAAGAATCTGAAGTAGGAACTTCATGCAATACCATGAAGGGAGAAGGTCATGCAGTTTCCAACTGCATCACATATTGAGCACAATTATTATACATGTATTCACATTCATACATCTACCCCAGAGTATTATTTCTGAAGAATGTCGGAAATGTATGAGTGTGTTCTGATTGAAATAATGATGTTACAAGTACACTATACACTAAAACATTGTACATGTACCAATTAATTTGACAACTCCCATACAGTAAAATAACAAAATATGACTTAAATCAGGACAACCTTAACACATAACACTGAAACTTGTATACTCTGGAAAAGTCCCCCTTTGGCACCTTTTAAAATGTAACAACTCCTACATATACCTCCCCCCACTGAAGCATCATGCAGATGATACAAGGTTAACATGACTTGTAGAAGTTTAATGTTAACTGTTATTTGTAGGATGGCTGTCCCATGGACAATCATGCTACAACTTTTTGAATGAAATCAATTATAAATGTCTGAAAATTTACCTAACTGTGTCAGGTGCAAAATTCATCCATAACATTGTTTATATATACCGGTAGTTTGATAAATATCAACAGCTTATTTGTTTTTGTTTTCCTAGTTGCTCTAAAAAATGATTCCAAAATTTTGCTGCCCATAAAAAGCCTTCAATTTGAAAAAAAACACAAATGTGTAAGAATGCCATCCCCTTTCTAGGACACTTTGGTTCCCAAATCATTTAAAAATTAAGCCTGCCTGATACCTTTCCAAAAATTTTTCATTGAAACTAGCCATTTGTAATAAGTTTGCCGAAACAAACATGTGATAAAAAGATAGACAGCTGCATGAACAAGAATTTTTATATCATGCACTGCCAAAATCATTATATCTACTTCCATAATGAAATTATATTTTACCATATCTTGTATTATGTGATGTAAAATGTGACGTTTTTCAGCTTGAGAATTTTTTTTTATCTAAAATTACCGATAAAAAGAATATAAGACATTTTGTATCATGTACTGACTTTATCACGGGCTCACTGAATATTTTCTGTGATAAACAAAATGTCCTATATTCTATATATAATAGGATAATAATAATTCATCATAAAAAATATACAATGATGCAATAAATTTCTAATGAAAAATACTATAATACAGAAATATTTACCTCGTGTGTATGGCCAACTGGTAGCATGTGAAAGTACACCTAACAAAACAAAATAAGGATTACTTAATTTCCTTACAATAAAAAAGTATCTGATTTAAATATCGTTTATTGAGTGATTACAGCAGTAAACAGAATCCTTTTTGGCATGGTTTAAAATTTTTGTACTTTGCTCCATTTGTACATGTGTATGGCAAAGTAAAAATTGAAAATTTGCATCCAACAAAACTTGAACTCTATGACTGTGTTCTGTTATCTCAGCTATAAACTAATTTCAGATTTTGAATGGGAATTAGATAATCCAAATGCTTTTGTGTATTATTTTTTAAATGTTTTATTTATTTACATTCTCTTCAGTTAATTATGATCAATTCTGTTCCCTTTAGGTGCAAATGTTTCAGATGTCTGTTCCTCATCTGATTCAATCTTTAAATGTTGAAGTTTTACTTGTTATGCTTGTTGACTTTACAATTGAATAAACTAATTGGTGGTCATCAATATCAATTGAGGGAACAGTCTGCATCAAATGAACATATGTGCACACTTGTCACTTTTGTTTAGGTTAATTTTTGGGACATGAACTAACAGTTTTAAATAAATATTACCTCTTTGAATATTCCTAGATGAACCAGCATTCCACCAAAGGCTATCATAACACTATTTTTGTTATTTGAGGCACTGTCCATCTGTAAGTGCAATTGGCTTCCTAATTCATTTTTGTAATCTGAAAGAATAAAATAGTTAAACTTCTAAGTGTGGCCTTTTTGGTTAATGTTAAATATTCTTAAAATTAACCATATTAAAAATACAAAATACTACCAATTCTTGACAAGAGGATCCCAGAAGCCTGTATTACTCACCTAGCTGATACCAAATTGCTAACCAAATGGAGAACATCAAGTCTGTATGATGTCAAAGTTCCAAAAAGAACAAAAAGGCAAATGAAGAAACTTTAACATTGAACCTAGTCAGACTGTAGTGGTAGTTCCGATCATTATAAAAACAATACTTTTGTATAGGACAATTCAGTAAACATTCCTCCAACAAATTAATTTAATCATCTCGGTGGTTTGACAAGAAGAAATTTGAACAATTTTCATGTAGGGTCCAATGTTAAAATTTTGTTAGAATAAGTCATGGTTTGGCTGTCATCTTAACTATTTAAGTGCAAAAAAAAATACAATCTTTGTAAAAGCCCATCCAAGGATCACTTGCATAACTAATCATATCAATAAGTTTGGTGGTTTCATAGGAGAAGAAAGATGAAGAAATTTTCCATAGGGTCCAATTATAAACTAAGATAGGCTGTGTTGGCCATCTTAAACTACCGATCAAAACAAAAAAACCTAACTTTTGTAGGGGGCCATCTAATGACCATTAACACAAAAAATATTTCAATCTGCTATAGTAGTTTCAGACTCAAAGAAATTTTCATCAACAATGTCCAATACTGTGATGACTAAATGTCTTGAATATTGATCAGCATGAAAAGCAAAGCATTTATATAGGACCATCCAAATATCATTAACACAACTATTGTGCTGGATCATAAAATTTGTGTACAAGAACACTTTTTAGCTGTTGCTTACTAATTGATGTGTGTAACATTTAATTTGTGGACAATGTTTTACTTAAAAATATATGTTCTTTATAGGTCAATAATTCATGGATGATAAATTTATAATTACCTTTCAATATCTTAATCAAAACACTGATATTTAAATTGGTATCATGTGGATATTGAGTAAAATCAAAGTAACAGTGGCCAACTTTGTTTTGACCATGACCTGAAAGTGTAAATGTAAAAGTTTAAAATATTTCCATATATAATTTGTCAAAAAATTGTCAACAATTACCTACTTATGGTAATCTAGTGATAAACAGATTATTGTTGGTCATCTTTACCTGATCTCTCATATCCATCTTAACATGAATGTCTCCATTGATATTATTGATCTGGCAAAGAAGATCACTGATAATCTATGAATCATTTCTTTAAAAACATCCATCATAATTTACTCTTTATGTATGATTGATTGAAGCACCCAGACATATAATCTGACTCTGGGCTGACCAGTCTTTGCTCTTACTCCTAAATACTGCGTCCTTAGTGGAGAAGCAGCAAATACAAATTTTTATGTCTTTAGTTTGACCTGGCTGGGATTGCACCAATGACCTTCTGGAATCGAGGCAAGCAGGCTAACCATTACATTTTATGTATGAAAATATTGGATAAATAGCTTATTACATGTCACTATCTATATCAACTCGAGTATAAAGATGAACAAAGATAATCGATAAAGTTTTTATTTTTAAAAAATCATAGTTTAGGGATATTTTGATTAAAATCCTAAATTGCCACCTCAATCTCCTGGATTTGCAAGATCAAAGAACAGAAAATTATTTTAGAAAATGGAAATTTGATTTGACAGACATTTATGTAGGAGAGATAAAAGAATTAATCATTTCGGTGATTCTAAACTATGGAACCAAAAAAAAAACAAAAAAAACTTGGAACTGGACTGTAAAGAATTCTGAATTTTGCAGATTCTAAAAATATTTAAGTGCCCTGAGCTTTTTCAGAAAGAATATGGAATTCTATAATTATCTTTGTCAGTATACTGTTAATCTTAACCTTAATAAAGTATTAAATTATGCTGAACAATAGCTTGTGCCATTCTAACAAAACTGAATTTAATAATGAATATATAGAACCTTGTCTATGGATTAATGCCCCTGTGAGATATGTCTTGATTGGAGGAACAACCCTGCTATTAATCTCCTTGGAAACTCTTCTCTTTAATATTGGCAAGGCTGTCTTACATTGATCCATGGCATCAAGTATGATGCAAAGCATTTGGCCTGGATCCTGTCTTGAAATCTCTCTTCTTTTGTAATATTCTAACCTTTCCTCTCTAAAAAATGAGAGTCTTACAAAGCCTTTTTTCATACTACTGACACATTCTCAATAAATACTATGAATCTGGTAAAACGACAGTTAACAATAAGTGCTTTTTGAAAACTAAAGGCTCCTAGGAGCCTGTATCGCTCACCTGACAGAGACTCCTTACTGATCCTTGCCAGGAAGGAATGTTGTAGATAATTTTGGTAGAGGACAACTGGCTCAGAAGTTTCAGAGGAGAAGATTTACTTATATATAACTTCAAAATTAGCGAAAAAAATGCCTAAAACAGGTAATAACTCCAAAGAGAGTTAAGGAATTTTCACAACAGATTAATTTCATGATGCTGAACACTCTCATCTAAGTCAGAATTTAGAAGTTAATGGTATTTGAGATACATGCCAAAATCTTCTGTCAGACCCTATGTTCTTTTTTTAGAAATGGCAGCCATGATTTTCAATGGATCAAAAATCCAAACATAAATTTTGTGCAGAATACCCTAAGGAAGAATCATACAAAGTTTCATATAATTTCATTTGGTAGTTTCAAAGGAGAAAATTATTAACTTAAAGACCATGGATGCCTAGTGACAGTAATAGATCACGTGGCCTTCAGCCAGGTGAGCTAAAAAAAGAGCTCAACTTCTCAAAACATTTTGGAATAAATCTTATTTCAGGACCAATGTAAAAGTTTTCCAAGATAAGACACACCTGGAATATACTTTTAAACAAGCTAATCAGTGCCTGATTTACAAAAAAAAACAAAGAACATGTCTTGAATATACTATCAGTGACTAATTTCAATTTTAAAGTACCTGATATCATTCCAGTGCTCTTGTCTTTGATTCCTTAATACATTAGCTGTAGGATGATCCTTGGTAATCAGTGATGTTAACAGGCTGTTGTTTAATGAAATACATAGATGACATTTTGAAAATGCTGATCCCTGCAAAATAAACATAATATTCAGATTCTGTTGGGAAATATCAAGGTAGAAATGCATACTGTTGGTTAGTATTTATGGCCAGTTTTTCTGCATGTTCATAAACTCATTATTTACATAATGTGGTATAAGGTACAACCGGTAGTATCTTGTCAAGTTGTAAAAACCTTATTCCTACGAGACATGGATTGTGGAGTTGGAATGAGACTTTTTACAACTGAGGAGACATATAATACAAACCATTAAAGCATTTACCCAATATATGTTTTCATTTTCATTAAATAAGTTTATGTATCATTTGCAAGATAATCTTACCGACAAAATATTGAAATATACCAAGAAACGATTCTTTTTAAGTTTATAATGATTTGCACTAATTTGCGCATTGCTATGGTATCACAAAGATGTAAATAACGTTGCCATTAGTTTCATAACGTAGTTCTGACAAACGTTAGTTACAAAGATGTAACTATCATTGCCATTAGTTTCATTACATAGTTCTGACAAAAGTACATTCCCTATCATTACAATGTAACTGATACAAGTACCAGTTAAAGGTAAAAATACAGTTTCTTTTATTTGCAAGCATGTATTGTGCACCAATACTACTCATTTTATTAAAATACAATTAAAATTAAAATGTTAGATAAAAATTATAATGTTATTTGCTTACCCTATCCAAATATTGTTTTTGCTTACAGTAAAGATTGTTAATATAAAAAAACGAAAATTTCTGCATTAAATTGAAATGACCTAGAAATGGAAACTAGTCAAACAACTTTTCCAAACCATTTTTTTCTATATTTCAGCACTATATGAAGACTTTTTTTATGCTTGTAGCATTATATCACTTTTGATATTCAACAACTGTTATTGGGAAAATGCTTGGATTGAAACTTAATTTTTAACCTTTTTAGTTTTTGGACAAATAAATAACACATCAGCATACTCTACTCTCCAAAAGAAGTAAAAATAAGCAGTACAAGTATATATTTCATTAATAGTACTAAATTTAACAATAGTTCTGATATGTTTCCATCCTGCAAATTACCTTTGTAGTTTTTACATTAGAGCAAAATTTGCTCCAAAGTCTGTACTTTGATTTTTCTGGTACAGCTTTTGTACCCAACTCCTCGTCCATCTTTTGAAAGATGTCTCTCTTTGTCATTCCTTTTCACAGTTTGAAAAAAAAAATGTTAAAAAATTATTATGTTGTTGTAAATGTATTCATGAACCTTTAACTTAAAGATTTGGAAATAATATTATGTTTCTTTTGAAACCGAAAAAAACAATTTTCAACAATGAAATTTTAATTACAGGCTCCACGGAGCCTGTAATCGCTCACCTGGCAAACTTGGAATTTTTTTGTTACACTGTCTGCATGTTTGCAATTT
>JARWCS010101118.1:0-15167 GCA_034783895.1 Geukensia demissa | reverse complement strand
CTTTATTCAAAGTTAATTCCTTAGGATAAATCTCGGAAGTGTATTTGTAGAAATCTGAATTATTAACGGAAAAGATACCGTCAAGGTAGCGGTAGGTATTGTTAAATTTGTCTATCAAATCAGTTCTAGAAGGATCCTGGTGAAGTTTGGCCATAAACTGAGATTCATAACAGTATAGAAACAAATCTGCTATTGAAGGAGCACAATTTTTGAACTGATAATTCCAAGAATTATTCATTTAAGCGATTTACCTCTGAAAGTTTACTTTTTCAAACAAGAATATGATAAAAATTGCAAAAAGCTCATCGTTAAAAAACTAGAATGTATTAAATAATATGCATAAGTATAAATATTTAATTCAAGGGATTTAATTTTACTGTAATTTAAGTCTTCCGACCGCTATATTTTGTGCTTTTAACGAATATGTAAAGCATTGTATCTCTGACATAATGTTAAATATATCTTGGCTTTCGTTTAAAGAAAAAAATAACTACATCACCTGTTTTAAGGCCAGTCATAGCATACTCTGGGCAGTCATCGCCCCCATGTGCGGTCAATCCATTCAGCCACTTTTTAACTTCTTCTCCATTCGTAGATACCTGATATGTTGTTAGTGAAGCTACATTCAAAGATAAAGCAAGAGCAATTCACCAACTTAATATGTGATTACTCTCTCTGTTCATTCTTTTTACGAATTGATATATATGTATATATAGCGCTATCTGTAATCATCGATGATCTAGCAATAATACAAGGATTTATTGCACTATTCTTTTGAAAAAATCTTTCAAAAATGATAATCAAAATTGACATGTATTAAATAATAAAACAATTGAAACACGTTAAAACATTACAAAATAACGTTTTACTGTAACGGTTTTAAAACTTTTTTGTCAAACATTTTTTTAAATAGGTAAATATGAAAAATGAAAATTTTCTGAGTCGTTTAGAAAATCAATTTACTGTCTGAAAACTTTCTTGGGTGCCAGTTTATTTGTATGATATGATTTTAAATTGGACCGTTTATGTTATGCACTTTATTAATTCTTGCGAAAATTTCGTAAATATTTACCAGGATCATTAAAAGTGACTAAAATATAATTTGCAGGCGTGAATCCGGGTGTCATGGCTTTTGTAACAATCTCTACTGCTTTCTCTCGAACTTGAAATATATCATTAGACATGGAACCAGTTGTGTCTATCACAAATACTATTGAAACAGATGGATCGTTGCAGTTCACACATCCTGACTGTTGGTTTTCTTGTTCCAGTCCTAATAACTGTCCTAAACGTATATAACCCATCACCGTCAGCAATGATGTTTCTGAAATGTATTTAAGCCAATTCTTGTTTGTATTAATTACAGAATATGCTATTTAAAAAATAAAATTCAAATGAAATATGGAATAAATGCAGGAAACAGAGCAACCCATTCCTCACTTATAATTTTTCAAAAGTATCAAAGTCACTTGTATGAACAGCGATTTTTAAGTTCATCAGGTACGTATGGGCTCAAAGATTGGAAGTCTAAATTGTAATGTGCTTGGATGGACAGTAACTATGATACGTCATAGGTTTACAATAATATTGTATCATATATTAACATACAAGCATAGGCAACCGAAAGGCTGCTATCGCACAAAGGGATTACAGCTGCCTATACAGAAAATGTATGCCTATCAAACGAAATATGACGTTCGACATCGTCGACGAAATTAGCTTATATTTAATGCAGAAAGCTTATTTGTAATTTGTAATGTTTAAGGAAGCAACCATTCATTTACTTGGGTAGGACTATGTATATTTAAGGCTTTTTGACTTATGGAGAAGAAAGGGGAATGTGGATTTTTTTGAATTGACAAAAATCTATTGTTGCAAAAAATGTTATAATGCTATACATCTTACAGATGCGATTTGTCAAGTTCTTTTTGGGGGAAGTTTCAGAGAAGACTTGATAATATCAGCCAACTAAGACAAAAACTGCATCTTTTTCTATATTTTGATATTTAAACTATATATCAGAAAAAAAACATTTGCCCGTGGCGGGAATAATTGTATTCTGACTGGGACCACATGAGGTATAACTTCGCAAAGAACTTTCCAGTAATGCTTTCAGTAAAGCTTTTTCCTTTTGGCTACGGGGCTTTTATTGGAAGGTCAAGTAAGAACTAGATTTGAAAAACTTTAATTTTCCCGACGATGTAAAATCAATGAAAAAACGCAAAAATGAACAGCCACTTTGTGCTGTTTCAGATACAAAACATTCAGTAAAAAGCAGATTTTGTTAGACACACTAAATTATTATGAGTGACTTTGGGGTCAATGTTACCTGTACTGAGGTACATATAATGTATGATGTGCAACGCCCCATACAACATCCTGTTAAGTATCATGAAGCTACTCTACATATACAAAGAACCAATATGGGATATGTGTTAAGAAGAACAATCTCGATCTTCTTTACCAACGGAGAAAATTGTTGAATCTGGAAATCATAAAAAGGCCCTTTACAACGTAAACTTCCACTTTTTGAGACAGTCACCCTAAGCAAATAAAAAGTGTTAACGTAAATGTTTAAATTTTTGCCTGACTGTCTTACATAGAAATACAATTAACAATTTGATAAACAAACAGCAAACAATAATCTCGACCCCTGACTATGGACAGCCACGTGATACACGTGGTGGGTTAAGACAAGTTTTACTTGATCTATACCCTACAATGCATCGTGGCCAAACGCAAAATCAAAATAACCCGACAGCTGTAAAGTCTTCCTTTAAAAATCATACATTAGCGAGCACACCCAATCTAATTAGAAATTACCTAAAAACAATAAGAGAACTCAACATAAACACATATAAAATGAGGATATATATATCTGAAGAATACACTTAGTTTCTGGCAGTTAAGCTCAGGATGCAATTTAATTCCGCTATCAAGTTCCTTACAGGAGATGTCATCAAATAAAGTAGATCCGAGGACTTACTACTGATTTCTGAATAAATGTGAGAAAAAAACAAGATGGGTTAAAATATTTGTAGCTGTGTAATTTAGTAATAAGAATGTCAATGTGTGTATTAGAAAAAACCAAGTTTTCAATTTTCTGACAACAACGTTAAATGCTCCCTGATCAGTGAGTTTCAACTGATCATTTTTGAATTTATATGCTTTACATGTAGTACTACCATAGTCACTGAATGAATAAAACTGACGTAGAGCAGACACATAGTCCAGCTCCACTTCACCTTTATTCTTTACCGGTCAATATCAAAATGTAAATATGTTAAAAAATTCTAGTAAACGTTCATGCCAAGTTGGATTATGATAGGCGCTGTGTTTTTGAAAGAATTATTGGCGATGTAAAACTTAATGGACGAAAATTTATGGCAATAGAGCTAAAATACTTTTTTTTATATTTTACAATATTTTCAGAACCAAAACAACACACAATACAAGAGCAAATATTTAGGTTAACAAGCCTCTTGGCTTTTGTGTTTTTGACTAGAACTTGTTGATTTAGATAGAAACTTTACCGTTTCTAACAAAGAATTTAGTCGTAGCATCAGTAGCAAATGAACCGGCTTTCCAATGTAAATGATAATGAGGAGAGTCTGTTGGTGAAATTGTCTCTTTGTTGATTCCTCCAGTAGCTGGCAAAAAACGACTGGTATCACCAGCACCGCCATGACTACATTTACCTTCTCCTGCTTGCCAGTTTTGACCTGAAGCATTTAAATAACCACTTCAATCAGTTTAGCCGCAGGTTCTAATGTATCATCTTAAATATTGAAACAATTAAGTGCAGCATTTGAAACAAAATATTCAAATTAATTCTAACAATGTTAAGTACTGACCAATAAGATAATTTGTGCAACAGAAAGAACGATAGCTTAAAATTTATATTTAAACACATGCATTTGATATAATTAATATTTAAACATACGATTGTAATATATGGCTCCTGGAAAATTATGAATACCTAACACAAGGATTTAACAACCAACTAAAGCTCATTTTAATGCTCCAATTATCACACAGGAGTAACATTATCAGTCGTTCACTGCGACACAAAAATCAAATCAACACAGTTTTGGTTAGGAAAAAAAAACATACATGTTTATCAATGTTGAATAAATAGGTATGTCAGTGCAATACTAATGATGAATTATCAACACTCAAAAATTGTTGACTTACTGTAAGGCTTTATTCCACCAGAGGAATCTGAACTCCAATCTACATATCCACTAGTAAGTACGTTACCAACGATAAGATTATAATCGCATGTACCATTTGAAGTTATGCTAAAAATTATTTGCAGAATTAGTTTCTATATGCTAAATAAACTGATAATGAAATGAAATATGATTATCCTAACATGTTGGTATTTGTTCCAGAAAACTGCGTCATCAAAATGTACAAAGAAGTTACATGTAATAATATTAGTCCCCATTTGTACTTCTGATAGTTTTAAAAAATGTTTCGTTCTTGATAGTAGATGACAGTCAATAGTATACGGCAGTCAATGACTAAGCTTTTCTTGTTCTGTAGAAGTTGGTATAGCATTTATTAAAACTATGACAGTAGTCAACATAAGCTGCTAGAAAATAACCAACCTGTTCTCGTTCTGAAGAAATGAGGGCAGTATTTATAAGTAATGTTAGATTAGAGATGCTCTCAGTAAATAACTAACCTTCCATTTACAGCTCGACAGCTTCTACAAGTTGCTTGGTAGTATCCAGCCACTGGTATCCCCAAACTATCGTTCCAACCTTATATATATATTTGATATTGTAAATAAAAGTTAGTTATAATTTATATTATAAGGAATTTGTTTTCTTTCCATTCAGTTAATACGTATCTATAGTGCATTGGATTGATGACAAAATATTTTTTCGAAGTACCGTTTATTGTCAATTTCTGATATATTTATATATTTTAAGAGAAACAAACATCAGGTAAAGTAATCTACAACGCATACTTTTTAAACAAAAGCATTCTGAGAAACAAACTTAATTAAAGGATTCTCAAAATCTGTTGCCTTCATCAGACAATTTGGGTTTTTATGTTTAGAATATTTAGAACTGCATAATATAAGAGAGGTTCAAACTATGTCCCATAAAATTTGAACATATTTCAACTTTGTAAGAATTCAGTCATTATACAATGTCATTCTCACGATTAATGATTATGCAAGAAAATTCAACATGTATAAAATAAAATTCTTGACCTAACCAAGAGGACAATAAAATGTCGCAAAATACCAGGTTTCACCCAAGACTGCCAACATTTCTTTTAATATACTTTTCTGCACAGATTATTTTAAATAAGTTTGATTTCTTATTATGAAAATTCAAATTTTATATTTAATCCAAATTTGAATCGTATGAGTCACTTGAATGCAATAAAAAAGTTAAAATTGACGGAATGCTTATGTGGTTAATTAATAGGGCTATTTCCGCAGTTGTAGAACATTTTATTGGACTGTCATTTAAAGGTTTCATTTTTGGGAAATTGTCACTTTGTTATCTTCCTTTCAATTTAACCAGTAATCATCACTGAATAAAGCAGTTGTTTTTTTTTAACTTATTAATTGTTTTGACAATTTACACAGACATATACATATACCATATGGTGTTTGCCACACCTCGTCTTTGTTACTTAAGATTATCTTGTTAAACATTTGTTTTGCATTTCAATGCTTTAAGATCAATATTGCTTTTGCTTTTCCAACTACAAATTACGTAATCAATAAATCAAACTGCATTTCATCATTTGAGCAATTCAAATTTGCTTACATATAAATAATAAGAAATAAGAAAATAACTCGCATTTGGGTTTTTATATTACTAAATGAGATAGAATCTAATGTATAATAACAACATATCTTTTTATCCTTCATTGCAGTAATGTACCAGGTTTATATCTATACTTCGTTCTCAAACAACTCGTATAAACAGTTTTTTATTTCCCAGTTTAAATTTTGTGTTGTTATACCTAATGTTTCATGTACTCTACCGCCAATCTCTATCCAGTTAGTATTGGAATAAAAATCTTGAAAGGTATACAGGTATAAACCAACTTGCATTCGAATAGTCGTCCAATCTGGCTTGCTGACCTTGCTAAGACTCACGATCTGTTCTCTCTTTGAAATAAGGTATCTGTTGCCTTCACAAATAGAATGTAAATTTGTCTTTAAGAAACAATTATGTATTACATTTGTGTGTGTTGCTTATATCTATCCCCCCCCCCCAAAAAAAACAAAAAACAAAAAAAAGAAAACAAAAAAAGTCTTCTTTGAAAATAGGTAATATACATCTATGCAAAACACATGAAACACATGTGAATTTACGTGTCAGAATAAACCTAGATTCAAAATCATTTTAGTGTATTGTTTGTGTGTTTGGGGCGTAACGCATTTTCAACAATATTTTCATATATTCATGTTGATTATCTTGATCGAGATGTTTTCTTTTTGTTATATATTTATGCAATAACAATTATCGTAGGTTGACTGTAAAAGAAGAGTTCATTGTTGTGTTGCTTCTAAAGCCTAACGACAGTTGATCCAAGGCTATTTCTTTAACATGAATCAAAGTATGCACAGTGGTAATAATGACAGAAATAGTATGAATTGACAGAACATTATATAATAAACAGATCTAAGTGGTACTTAAAGATAAAAAACAGTAGATATCAAATAAGACATTATCAATAATTACTTTGTAAACATAGAACAAATATACTTTTTAATGTCCATTTTTTAAATATGTCACTTGAACCTGAAATATTAATCTGGGGATGTAAATTTGTAAAACACCACATTAACATTTGGATTTCAAGATATTTACATGTGTGTCAATATTTGTTCAAATATCAATTATCAAAAGTATCCAGGGAAGAATGGCTTTTTCAAACATATTGAAGGTAATTAATTTAGTAACCGAAAGATCAGAACTATATACATTGTTTTCTCATACGGACAAGGCAAATATTAAATTATCATTATATTCAACATTTTATACATTCTTTAATGAACGAAATCACCATTGCAATACTACTATGCAAAATCACTTTCAAACTTGTATGATTGTATCATACGAAAATGTTTAATTGGTCCACATAAAGAGGAAGCGAAAGAAAACCGAAAGGCCAGACAAAAGTGGAAAGCCGATAGACACAGCATTATCGACAACATGTACAAGACGGAACATAACACATATACATATAAAACTGGAAAAAATGTACAACAATGAACAACGCGGACCCCACCAATAAACCGGGGTTCATTGTCCATTTTCCAATCCGGTATAAGTCATTTTAAGATAAAGGAGAAGATTTCATGAGATCACAACCTACAACCGAACAGCCTGTTTTTATTTACTCCGGGTCTTCACAGGAAAAGATCTGTCTTCATCTTTGAAACGGAAATAACATACCGGTCCATATAGTTGTGGTGACAACCCTAAAATTTCTGGAGTGATGACTTTAAACGAGGAGCAACTTATCCCTGTCTAAGCAGTTTTTGTGTCAGCGACCCAACTCTGTCTAGAAAATTGCTGTACTGGACACATGCTCTTTAAAAATATATGAGATGTGAGATGTTTACGCAATACGTCGGAGCAGGTCGATTGTTACTGATAATAAACGGGAAGTTGACTTTTGGAAAGTTGACGACATCACGTTTGTCATAAAGTTTTGTGTAATGCCTAAAAAATTTTAAAAGGGTTAAGCAGTACAAATTGCTACCTATACGCAATGATTAACAAGCATTTTTGTGTATATAACACTTAATAAGCAGGATTTTCTTTTAAAATGAATTTTAGATCCTAACTTATTTTGACAAGGAGGTTTATGACTGTCAGTATAACATTAAATAAAGATATCGTTGACTTTCTTGCTTTGTTGGCATTGTTTTATTTACTTACATTGTGTAGTTGTAGTTTTTCTTCTTTGTTTTTTTCCTAAATATATTCATTTTCTGTTGCTGATTTTGCTTTGTCGGATTCCATTGTATTGTTGGCCTTCTTTTATTTGCTCTTACTTGCTCAACTATTTTTCTCCCTATTGGTTTCGCAAAATTTTGCGACCTTAATCCACCTGATCACCATATAAGCAGGAAATAACTAGAATTGCTTGAGAGAATTTCATATCGTCAAGTGTTTGGAACCAAACAGAAAGCAATTAGGTTAAAGGGATCTTCGACGTTCTAAGGAGTTGTGTTTATAAAACTGGTTTTATGATGCCGTCGACAATGGTGTGCAGGGTGTAAATCGGTTGTATCTGATTAGAGCAGGTGTAAATGTCCTTTCGCAGTAGAATGTGAGGCCAAAATATAGAAAAAGTGATGATATGGTTGTTTTGTCTCAATCGTCGAGCTGTTGAAAACGGATTCAAGTGCAAGCTTCTGTCCAACTACCCTCCAACTGAATGGCGGCTATGGTCGGGTAATGTTGATGTTTGTCCCCTGTGAGCTCTAAACAGGCTTGATTTGGAAGTGGTGAATGTTGGTAGTTGCCGTAGTCATTCCACTGTATCGAAGTTTCCACTAATGGTGTAACAGCGAACACGAACTTTAAAAATTTATATGTACCCACCGAACACATGGATAAAATTGATTTTAACTTTTGATCAAATGTCACAGGTAACTTTTGGATCAAATAAACTGTCGATAAAATATCTTCTGGTGCAGTTTTTACTAATTTTATTTTTTATGGTATACCCGCTGTATTGCCCAAATATCTCCTTTCATATAAACACATATATAATAAAATGTAAGGATAAAATTACATTACTGCAAATAGTGCGTCATGCAGAAGTGATAAGAATGTCTTTCTATGTATGCAGTATGAAGGTCTAGAGGTTTGCACGTCAAAAAATCTAGCGACGAATCTTATCTATAAAAGTGTTTATGAATTGCCAGTGTAGCATGTTTTAGATTAGGTTTGTTAATAGCGAGTGATGATTTCGTTAAATATTTGACTAGATTGTGATATTTTTAATTAAGAAAACATTTTCTTGGGGTTGCCTTAGAATTACTTCTGTTTCTGCCTGTAAATAGAGCTTGATATAAAAATCCAAACAGAAAAGAATTGTCAAGAATTATGTAAAATCTATATTTTTTCGTTTTCTAATCTAAGTTAAATATCGAACAACTCGTATGCAAATCTGGATGATACTTTAGTCTTTTGGAAGTCTTTGAAGCAAAATTCAATGAAATAGTACACACTCTGAAAAAAAAATCTAGTTTCCGGCCAATTATGTTTTGTCTCTTAAACACATCTATACATCTATTAAAGAATGTGTGACGTCGGCTGAGCATATATGTGCACCAAAGATTTTACTTTAAGATTAAAGCGATTTAAGATAATATATCAACTCATTGCTACACATTTTAAGATATAGTTAGACAACAAGTCTAACACAAGTCATGATGAAACAATTCTACTTGTAACTTTCGGAAAAGGAGGCGATTAGTTAAAACATAGTACGGAAATTTCAAAAATATGTTTTTTTAAGTTTTCAACAAAGGCGTATATGCTTATTTGAATGCATAATATTTCAAAGGCTTGCATAATCTACAAATGTATAAACTGTAGGTCAGAAACACTACATTTGATTATATCATATATGAGTAATATTAAGATAATTTAGCAATGCATAATTTTCAAGAGTGGATCTACAAAGTGACTGACCGGATAATTTCCGCAATTTATTTTGACTCTCAATGTCTTTGTTATTTTTATGTGGTCGTGCATTTCCTATGGAGCATTTAAGTTGAATAATTTTTAAAAATATTTTAAATATATTTACTTTATTTTGAGCTTTATTTTGTTATATTTGTAATGCACAGATTTTAATTAGCATGTTTACAGTTTTAGTACTTATGCTCTTCTAGACATTCCGAACATATTTCGATTTGTTTTAATCCTACGAAAACTTATTCCTATTAAAATTTATGATATTTGTTAAATTAAGTTGTATGTTAGTCTCTTTACAAATACTCATGAATGCGGGAAACGCCATGCAACGCCAATTTTACGTCAAATTCACCAATAGATTTTTGACGACATGATTACAAATTTACTGCAAGCGTCGGACTACCATTTCAATGTGATTCCAGATGAGTGTTCGATGGATATTTTCAACAACGTAAATAAAATTTAAAGCAAACAGTATGAAGTGTATGCCTGAAAGACACAATCCACACCTTTTATGGATTTTGCACTGCATAATTTCTCGTTAAGCTGTTGGTTGCCTTAGTTCACTAGATTTCCGTGGGGTACCATGGGCACGAAACAAGTTTTTTTGTAGAGTCCCTTGCTTTTCTCTCTCTTATCACAAAGATTGTTGAAAAAATAGAAAATCAACGATTGTAAATGCCAAAATTTCACTGCGTTCTTTCAAGGGCCTTTATTCAGTTTTGCCGCTTGACTATAAATGTACAGTAGGAATCGATCAGCTATTATGAATCTTAATTATTAACCATAAGATTATTGTTATAAGCCTGTTGAATAATGAGAACAAACACTTATAAAGTGTTAATGATCTAATTTCACAGGCATTTCTTAATATTATTAATTTATGCATTTGTCTTGAAATAACTTTGACCATTTTTCGAAAAAGTTTCATTTATTTAGTACTTCGATTTAAAAAGTATAAATGCTTTTAATTAATTTTTTTTTAATTCTTTTTGTTGCATAAACAGTAACTTTTACTTGATTTCTCAAATTAAAAATTATATATTACAATATACATGAAAAACATGGGATGAACATGTCGTCAAGCATCTACACGCGACCAAATATCATATACTGTGCACTATCGCAAAATACGTTGACGAGGAAAGGCATCATAAGGTTACCGAAAGGCTATATTCAATCAAGACTTTATAGCCGGGTGGTCTAGGGCTCTGTACACAATGCAGACGACGGTTCCAGCGATTTTCAAACAAAGCATCAAAGTCTCGCCGAGGATAGGATAATATTTTTAAGGTACTAAATTCATCGCTAACACTGTTTGATTAATTTTCAGACGTTTATTATACTGGTAGTTTGTTGTTTAATACGTAACGTTCCCGGTGAAGTTTGCTAGTCTGTTGTGTAATGTTTGTATACAACAGAATACAAAGAATAAATTTTCACTGACATCGTCACCGGCAAGGTACTCAGTTCTGCAGCCAATGACAAGAAAAAGACACGACATAGACTATACATTAAACAGTTCGGGGGAAGTACTGCCTATTTTTTGTTCTGTGCTGTTTTATATCAACAATAAAAATAGAGTAATGCAGGAAAATGTTTGGTGAAATATGAAAAAGAAGGAATATTTAATTAATTCAAGACAGTCTAATCACATGCCAATAAGTTCAAAATCTGGCGATCTCCGTAAGGTCTTGATTAAGGGTTGGATTTCTGAATTTCATAGTCCTTGTGACAAGATCTTTATCACCCCAATATAAATATAACATTTATAAATAGTCCATAAATGAAAGAGGGCACACTTTTGGACCATTTGATGTGTTTACATTTAATTATAAATACCTTCAACTATCATTTCATTGTTCATAGTAAACTTAGCTGATATTTGTTTGTCTGTTTCTGCAAGGTTCAGTCCTTCAACGATTTCCTCAACTGCAATTTCATACTTCTCTTTGGCAGACTTGACTGAAAATTATGGAAAACTAAAATATTTCTGAATTTTATTCCAATGGTAAACGAAAAAGAAATTAGCAGTGGTTTAGAACTGGGGTAGACAAGAGCTTTGGTTTTCCTTTGGTTTGGTTTTTTTTACAAAAACTGCTGAATTCAAGCAAATACATATTCTTAATATTTAGGTCTTTGAATATTTTTTTGGCTGAAAAAAATTCTTGTATCATCTACATAAGAAAAACGCTTCCTATTTGAGAGAAAGATTCCAGGTCAGCACTTGCCCGCAGAAAATGAAATGGTCCGTGTCCTTAGGTGATATGCTTACTTAATAAGCAAAGGAGTATTATACACTGGACTTAGTAAAAAATAATATTTTAGTATTACCCATGATATAACCTTTGATATACGAATTTCCTGATATATGGTACAGAGGTGTATATTTGCAGAAAAACGCATCTTAAGCATCTTAATTTATAAAATTAATAGGTATATAGAAAAATCTTCATATTTGAGTTGTAATGAATGCTGATAACAAAACCCGTGAAACCACATACTTTTGTTAAATGATCTTACCTTCGGAAAAATATTGCTTCAAAATATCCCTGGTAGTCTGGTTACCAAGATCAAACTGCCCAGGTCTAAGAACTGTAGCAATATAGAATGCTGCAGCTCTGTCTAAAGCAGAGCGTGTTATATTATCATGTGTGTAATCCACTTGGCTAAGGTATTCGTTCAACTTGAATGCATACGCATGGTTGGAGTACAATATGGCTAAGGTTACAAGAATGTTCAGCATTTTACTTCAGTTCTAGATATCTAGATACTAGCACGGTCTTCCTTTTATATACATATGACATGCGTAGTATCGACATTTTCAATGAGATAATTATCAAAATAGATTACCTTGATCGGAGAAAGTTTCCATACGAGACCATCGAAAATCAAAGCTTATTTATAATAGATTTGGATGATAAATTCAAACAACTTGTAGATATTTCGGCGAATTGGCGAAGAAAATTATAAAGACAAACTCCAGCTAGATCTTGCTAGTAAGCCATGTTGTTTATCCTTGATTTTATGATAAATTGGTATACATTTTCTCTTCAACGATAAGTCGTTCTTTTACTTTTCTTTTAGGACTAAATCACAAATTGTCGGGTTTGCTTAAACTTCAATTTTCACAGCAAAGACACATAAAATATTTTCCACTGATACAAAGATATTTGTCCCATCTTTGCTGCAAGCCATATCTTGTTTATAAAAAAAATAACTGTCTTGAGACTTTGGAAAAACATTTTTATATCAGAAAGACTTATTTGCTATCAAAATTTTTCTCATAATCATATACCCAAAATATTGGCGTCAAAAGCTTAGGTAATGACGTCACCAGTGAAATACAGCGAAATGCACATCGGACACAAGCAGATCATGAGCTAGGTCGACCTACCGTACACCCCAACCCACCACCTCCGTTATTACTACATATGATTTTTTATGTCTTACAGTCTAGACAAAAGATTTTAGATGTTTCAGAGAAAAAAATTTGGAAAGGCTATATATGCAAGACCAATGTTTAGTACCACCTTCAGATTTTTTCGAAGTTTTCAAGGTAAGTTTGTTTTTTTTTTGGGTTTTTTTTCGAGACCTCTGACAACTCCACCACTGTAGAATGACCTGTAAATGTATTATTAATATAAATTATAACCGTTTAGATGAGTCTATAATAAACTGACTCTCTCTTTTTATTTTAGTAGTAATCACTTAAACGTTACCCTAACCCTAAAAAGTAGATGTAAAAGAAACAAAAGAAGCTTTTAATTTTGTTAATTTGTGAATGTTTGCTACTTTTCAAGACATTTTGCAATAATTGTCTTTTAAATAATAAGTTGCACCAAATTGAGTTAAAAACGTTCATCAAGTGTATTCTTGTAGTCAAAACTATTAAAAATAGGGATTTTTCATTTCAGATTTTCCCAATTTAAGCCGTTTACGATAGATTGCTAAAAAGTCAATATTATTCAATTTTAAATTTATTTTAGTACGACATCAATTATCCTTATTTTGGCACAAATTTGGTACGATTTGGACA
Organism: Geukensia demissa; assembly: GCA_034783895.1. Classification (NCBI taxonomy): domain Eukaryota; kingdom Metazoa; phylum Mollusca; class Bivalvia; order Mytilida; family Mytilidae; genus Geukensia; species Geukensia demissa. Next base: position 1,430 of record JARWCS010101118.1, on the reverse strand, counting down.
GTTTTTACCTTTAAAATAAAAAATGGTACAACAAACCCTGGAATTTTACACCAACATTGTATTATTTTGGTTAAGGATTTGCATAGGGATGATAAAATATTGTAATTCTCCGTTAAATTGATAAAATTAGCAATGTTGTACCTGAATCTAACACGATTATCTGACAATAATATCTCTACACACTAAAAAACAAAAAGGACGGAATGCTGAAAAATGGGATATTTCAGTATTAAATAATTTTCTTCTGTACCTAGGTACATGTAACCTTCTATACATTAGAAACTAATAAATTAGGTTTTATTTATGTCTGAATAGCATTTTACTTCATACCCGATAAAATTATTAATGAATTTTGATGTAAAATATATGAAATACGTCATATTTGAAATATTGGTTAATGGGCGAGGATGCTGGACACAATTTTGGTAGACCATTCCAACAAATACAAAAAAGATATGACATGATTGTCCATAAGACAGCCATCCATCAAATAACAGTCGAAATTAAATTTCTACAGTTCCCATTACTGTCTTCACTAAAAACCGGGTTCCATACCGTAACGGAAGCTGTTAGACCCATCCCCCAAAAAAGTGTAAATTTTCATAAAACACGACAATCGACCTAATCTTTTGAAAAAAAATGATAAACGAATAACAATAAATGACTATTTATACAACGATAACCATTGAATTGCAGTTTCCTGGCATGGGACAGTCACATCAATAAGTGTTTGGGTTAAATCAGTTGGTGGCCGAAAGCTGGACACATTATTTGTAGAAGACCATGTTAGGACCATTCCTTCAACGTTTGGTTGTTATTGGCTCAGTAGTTTGAGAAAAGCGGATTTTTAAATGAACCCCTCATTTTTCTATTTTGAGTTATAGCGATTATCTTGGAAAGTGGATGAAAATGCCGGACACAATTTTAGTAGAGGAACATCCAAGAACCATTCCACCAAGTTTGATCAAAATTAGCATAGCTTTTTCAAAGGAGGAGATATTCGATTGAGGTTGGACGGAAACAAAAAACAGATTGTCATATATAAAAGAAACATTGGAAAGCAAGGTGAAATACTACAATAGAAGAAGTTGAAATTGATAATTTTATGTTATTGTGGTTTAAATAAATCAAAAGTGACTTTGTTTTAATAACCAAAACTAAGTGCTATAAGTCTATAGTCTCCTGTGTTTTTATCAAATCTTTTGTTTCATCTTTGTTCATAACAATGCGAAATAATTTGATGTACTTTGATTATTACAAAAACGGCTTTGTAATAAATCAAGTAATTGTGTCTTTTTTCAATAATTGCCACAGGTTAATGTTCGGGACAAAGGTTTATACTTTATATGATTATATCTACAATTGACCAGTCCAGTTGGCAGAGGGAAAGCTTATAAGGGTAAATTAGCCATTCTAGAAGTGGCGTGAAT
>JARWCS010101008.1:0-15168 GCA_034783895.1 Geukensia demissa | reverse complement strand
AAAAACACAACTTTGGCCTAATAAAGTAACTGTAGAGACACAGTTTATAGACTATTGGGTTCAGACAAAGTTGTGATTCTTTTGACAAGAAATATTTTGTTTGAGATGGATCCAGATTTTGTCAAATTAATAACAGTACTATTAAGTTTCATTGAAAATATTTCTCAGAAAATAGATCAGTGAAAATATTTTTCATAAATTAACAAGATCAGGGAAAATATTTTTCTGAAAGTGGAACATTGTATACATTTTTCAGAAAATGGTTAGCCCCAGGTCGTAAAAAGAGCCAAACGAAGATTGAAAAGCCACCAATATTTGATGAAATTGAAAAGCGAGTATACATGGGCACCCTGGGAAATCGACCAGTAAGTACATGTGTGGTGTTGTTTTCTGTAAAACAATTGAATATAAAAAGAAGTTGTTTGAGAATTGCTGTAAAATGAGTTCAAACTGTTGTAAAAATGAATGACTTTAATTGTATTTAATGTAAATTCACAGCTATGATTTTGTGCAGTTGAAAGATTTAGTACTATGAACAGTGTGGTACAGGGGGGTACTGGCAGGGACATACGAGAAATAAAATCTCATTTCACAAGGAAGGAAAAATTAAAATGTGGCTTGCACGTTGCATTTTGATCAAGTAACACGAAACACAGTGTATAAAGATCCTCTAGCATGACAACATGTGAAATAACAAACAGTAAAAAATTTGCACGAAGATAACCCTGTACCACCCTCTATGAAGTTTTCCATACAGTGTAAGGGAGATAACTTAGTCAATCAATGCAAAATCACATGGGAGACAACTTGTGCTGTATTGAGAACCTTAAATAACAGTATTTTGTTTCAAAAATAGCAGACTTCAGATTTTACATACAACATTGCTCTAATTATTCAGTTAACAAATTGGAGTAAGGATAATTATGAACATAGTTTATTCCTGACATAAAAATTTATAAAAATTTGCAGTTCCTCCAACATTCATACTTAACGTAGGTATTATATAATGGAATGAATGAAAAGGTTGCGATTTGGGCAGAACTACAAGTGAACAAATTAAGTTGAAAGATGTTTCTTATTCTTCTTAGCCAAATGTTAATTTTACATAATTTTTATTCAAAAACTTCAGGCCTTTTTTTTTCTTTGTAAAACAATAAATCCAATAAAAAACAGCACCTTACTCTCAATAAAGATGTGAAAAATACAAAATTTTAAAATGTATGTTTCAAGAAACTTTACCTTCTCCTTAATTTTTGGCCTAACGATTAAAAATTTGTTTCCAGCTGACTACATGTATTTCACAAGCACTAGTTAGATTCATATTTAGATTTGAAGCATCTGTATAGATCTTGAGCTGTGGTGATATCTCCTTGACATTTTACTGCATATCTTTAATTTTCATATGAATAAAGTTACATATATTTTTTAGGATTTTGTGCACTTATTTTATACATGGGTTTTGTGAAACCATTGCAAGGTGTTAAAAATCACTTTATAGTGATTTTCTATTAACAGATGTTGAAGAATTTTTTTTCAGATGACACATGAAAAAAGTCTAACCACCATTTAGATATTAAGCTTCATACAGTTTTGAACTGTTCCATTAATGGTATATGCAGAAGTATTTTCCCAGAATAATATAATGGATAATTTGTGCATGATCGAGAATTACAGCTTACCTTGTAAAAATTATCAAGAAAAACCATGCAGTAGTTTAATTTGAGCATTTTCAGAAAATTTTCCATATATTTTAAATTCAAGCCTAATAGGAATACATAGTGAACTTCAACGGTCATGAAAACTACCATATACAGATAGAGGTCAAATAGTTCAAATTACTATAATTTCTGTATTTCTATGTGAGCATATGTTCTGTGGTTTAAAAATATTTTAAATTTCAACAACTGTCTGAGGAAGAAGGCTCCAGGAGGGTATTTAAGTGTTCCAATTTGAAACAATAGAAAAAACAGTGATTTCCCTTGATTTGTGTATTTCCGCGGGTCAAATCCTGTCCAAATTTGTTTCTGTATGTTATATATACTTTCGCCAGGAAATATCCGGTAAATTTCACGGGTCATAAAATGTCCAAATCACATCCATGAAAAAAATATTTTGCAATTAATAATGTGTTTCAAAAAATTATACTGAAAAAGGTGTTTTGAAAATTTTTGGTACATGTAATGACATTGTTTTCTTAAACCTCAAATAAATTTCCTATTTGGTCTTTTACAACAAGGGGAGATAAAAACTAGTTTTTCAGACTGTTCAACTGATGGAATGTCCAATATTAAAAGATATTTTTATTTATTGAACCCCCTGTAAACAAAGTTGGGTATATAGAAATCACCCTGTCCGTCTGTTTTCATACCTTAATTCAACTTACAGTTTACAAAATGACATTTTACACGGTGTGACCTATAAGTACTAAGTGCATTTCTTCCTAAACTGTGAAAAGATTATCATTAAACTTCACATGAAGCTTAGATCCAATGTGTAGATTTGCATAAAGGAAGCTAACTCATAGCGCTTCATTTCATGGGCAGATAGTTCAAATTACAGTTAATAAATGGATGTTTTATGTTGTATGACCTTGTAAGCGCATTTCCTCCTTAACTGTTTAAAGGATTTCAATGATACTTAACATGACACTTAGACACAATCTGTAGATTTACATATAGGAAGCTTCATTCCAAGGGTAGATAAGTTAATTTACAGTTTACAAATGGATGTTGTGACTTTGTAGGTGCATCTCCTCTAAACCATTCAATGGATTTTAATGAAACTTCACATGAAGCTTACACACAATGTGTAGATTTACATATAGGAAGCTAATTCATCAAGCTTCATTCAAAGGGCAAATAATTCAACTTACAGAAAACAAATAGATGTTTTACATGTATGACCTTGTAAGCACTTCTCCTCCTTAACCATTCAAAGGATTTCAATGAAACTTCATATGAAGCTTAGACACAATGTGAAGATTTGCATATAGGAAGCTAATTCATCGTACTTCATTTCAAGGGCAAAAAATTCAACTTATAGTATAGAAAAGGATGTTTAACATATTGTGTCCTGGTAAGGGCTGTTCATAGGATTTCATCGAAGTTTCACATGAAGCTTAGACACAAAGTTAAGATTTGGTCTGAGACTTTGTTGAATGGTTCTAGGTACACTGAAGATATGTACCTAATATTTTAGTTATAAAATTATATATATAAGATTATAATCCTTTCAGATTTTATAGATAGATGAACTTAGTACTTGAAAGACATGGACTTTGCAATTATACTCAGTTTGGGAGGGGTGGGGTATCCTTATTAAGCTCTGCTCACAGTAATAATGCCTAATTTACACTGGAGGGAAGCTTATGCATCTGTTCTGGAACACCAGAGTCTTGTTAATATTTATTCTACATTTCATAGATTTCTTCTTGAAGTTTGGCTGAGTATTTCTATTTATCTTAAATAAAAGTCTTGGCAAATGTATTTTGAATTAGTTCAAATTCCTCCTTTCAATTTGGGGAAATATAATTAAGTTCGTTACCTAATAAAATAATCATAAAAACCACACATTTCAAAGGAACCACTTTCAGAAAATTAGTCTTTGGGGTGCATTTTATTAATTCCTCATTAATCAAGGTGCGTGCGAGGTATGTTAATGAACTCTGCAACTATTATCTTGTTAATTTCATATAGGTAATATTGTCATTCTGGTAAATGTATCTCTGTGATAATTTGACACAGGTGTCTGTATGAATTTCTGATCCCTGAAAGTGGCATATTGTAAAACATGGTATGATATTGTGGTATGGAAATTTGCTGTGGTAAAATTGACACTAAGGCCACACCAAAATGATTATTTTTTCTTTGGACCTGATCACTCCTAAAAATGTGGAATCAAAATTGGAGAAACACCTGCATCACTTCACTTTTAAGCACATTTCAGAAAATTTTCACCATTTTTTTCTGAAATTTAAAAACTGTTCGCTCCTTAAAATCTTGAAAATGACAGATTTTAAATTGGCATTTAAAATCAGTTTTGAGGTTAGGCATATTTAGACATTTTTCCGATTTCAAGAATAATCTAAGAATTAAAAATTTTGGTCTGATCAAAATAACTAGTAATATATTTGAAGTGGCCTTACAAAAAATTTCACAAAATTGTTGGAATTCTGGTTGCAGCAGTTAAAAATAAGTTCATAATTTGAAATAGAAATTTTTCACACGACCTTTAGCCATACAAGTACAAGGGACTGAAATTCAAATGTATAGGGTCCACTTCATTAAATTGTCAGGTCTCAGAGGTAGGTTTAAGGTCAACTGTATAGGGTCCACCTCATTAAATAAAGGTCAGATTATCAAGTCTCAGAGGTAGGTATAGGGTCCTCCTCATTAAATAAAGGTCAGATTATCAGGTCTCAGAGGTAGGTATAGGGTCCTCCTCATTGAATAAAGGTCAGATTATCAGGTCTCAGAGGTAGTCCACTTTTACCTATGATGTGTTTTATGCAATATGAAATATGCTGTTCTAAATGTCATGGTGGCACTCTCCCAAGCTGAAAGAAAAACAAAACATTCACTGTTTTTGGGGTTATATTAAAGCTTTTATACAGAAGGATCTGTTGATACAATTTTAAATATCGGTAAATACATTTTGTATCTGCTCACTCTGTGAAAGTGATTACAAAAGATCTAATTAAGGTGCTGCTTTGATGTTGCTCTGTAATTAACGACTGTGAAAGAACACCTGTTAGACCTGTTATGATCTTTATTTTCTAATTCATAGTAAAATATTTGGATTTGATATGGAATAGATCTTGAAATGGACACACAAATTAAGCTCTGAAACTTCAAAGATTATAAGATACAGTTAAACCTGTTGTGAAAGACCACTTTTTCAACCATTTTAAAGTGGGTAGATTTGAGAAACATTTGATTGGTCTTCTAAAACAGGTTTATTTGTCATAGGAGGGGTTGTTGAAGACAGTTTTTACTGTTGTTTCCAATTGTCCATCTTAATTTTTTATTTGGAACAATTTAGAGCTTTTGACAAGGAGTGTATTCCAACCATGTTGAAGGCCTTGTGGAGACCTCTAGATTTGTAAATTTCCTCTCTTTTTTTCCTGGTTGGAGTGCAGTCTCTCTCACATTTACCCATATCTTTTCTTTTTCATATCAAAAACATTATCAAAGAAAACCTTATTCAAGAAAACTGTCTGTTGAGAATAGATTCACTCTATCAAAGTATTTTTGTCAACAGAATCTGAATAAGATAAAATTTGTCGCAGTCATCTGTTGATACTATCAAAGTTTATCTGCACAACATTGTATTCTTTTTTTTAACTCCAGTCTGATTGTCTAGTACAATCAAAGTTCATCAAAAATTTCAAGAAAAACTACTGTAGTTTGAAATTTTATTCCATCTTAAAGATTTTGGGGAGTTTTCTTGGACAGTTGACACTTAAAAAAATATAATTTTTAAAGTTAGATTGCATGTCTTTATGAGTATTGTTGCCATGTTAGTTTACAAATCCAGCTCATTGTGGCAGTCTAGTAAAAAACTGGGTTCATTCATATTAATTTGCTCTCAGGCTGAATATGTATCAATCTCCGCACTTGCTCCTCCTTTTTATTTATTTTTTTCTTATGTCGCATCCGAGTTCATGTCAGGGGTTAAGTATTTCCCTTCGGAACGTTTCGGAGCTTTATCAAAAGCGCTATTAAAGCCAGACAAATCGCCTTCGCACCAGTGACGCATCACTGATTGGCTATCGTAAAGTTGACCTCTGACATGAACTCCGATGGGATGTCCTTAGATCTCCCAAGCCGCGACAAAAAAAAACAAATAAAAAAGGGGGAGCAAGTGCAGAGATCTAATTTTAATTAGATTGAATATGTATTAAAAAAAATTTGCACCTGAAGAATGTAAGCAACATTTGATGATTAATAGGTCTAAAGGTAACTTGGATTATTTCAACCAGGCAATCAGAACGGGTTCCTGACTTTTGGGGAAAAGGGACGGGGGCACTTGCCAACACATACTTGTACATAAGTGGATCTGACTTGGAAAGGGGGACTGCCAAAATATTCTCGCCTGCATGCAAAACAAGTGCTAAAAATAATTTTTGCATTTTCAAAAGGGGAGGGCCCCTTGGGCTCCCTGGATCCTCCCCTTGAAATAGACTAAGACTACCTGGAAAACCCACTCACCAAGTGTTGCGGTTTTATTATTTCATCACACAAGTGGATGTATATTAAAAACGCTTGAAAATTAAGTTTCCATAAAATGTTTAGGTATTATACTCTGAAGGAGTGTGTCTTGCGTGTTTGGACAATCGTGCAGAGAAACAGGTAAAAAATAATATAAAACAGGTATAAAATACCTGTAAATGTCAAGTTTGACAAAGCATACCTATTAAATACAGGTAAAATACAGGTAAAAACTGCAAAATAAAGCAGTGCATAAAGTGATCGTTAAATGCAGGTAACAGCTGGTGAACATAATGGGGATATATAATTTATATAAAAATATTAGAACAACAGACTATAAACATGTCTCCATTTTGATCCAGATCAATTTTTCCAAGGGGGATTGTTTAATATATTGTCAAACAGTTTGAGCCAATGCCAAATGGTTTTTAACAAAATTAATGACAAAAATGGATACAAAACTGGGCAAGATTCAGTCTGTCAAAACAGGGACACCAGTCTTTTTTTTTCTTAACTGATGAGTGGTCTGGACAAAAAAAAATAATTTAAAAGATTTTTAAAGTATTAACCAGCTACAGTGTTTTTTTTAACTGATAATGGGTCTCGACAAAAAAATTACTAAGAAACTGTGAAATTTTATAAATTTATGAAATATTAAAAATTTACCAAAGTGTATAGGGAAGAGGCATACCCCCGCCAGCCTCCTGGGTCTGCCCTTGAAAAAAGGCCAGTTTTAAGAATTTGCTAGTATGAAATACTGGTGTCCTTGCTTTTAATGTCTCCATAAGTAAGTGTTGGGACAGTTTTAATAAACAAGTTCTTCATGCAGTAAAATAAGAAAACTACTCCCAAAACATTTTTGTTCCCCCGACAGTATTCTGGTAATATTCTATATTGTTAACTTCCATTTTTAAGCTGATTTAAGGTAGGGAATTTAACCTAGATTCAACTAATTCTTTCATTTATTATGGAGAAACAGTATGGTCTCCGTAAAATTTACCCCATTAGTCTTTTAATTTTTTTTTTAAATTTAAAAATTCAGGTTCATTCACCAATAAAGAACTCCAATTTCCCCAAACCTTACATTATATCTGCAATAAATAGACAATAACATCTATCCTCTGGAGTTCGTTAGTTAGGCCTGTGTTGTCTAAGTTCATGTTTATTTTTATACCCCCTTTTTTGAAAAGAAAGTTTGGTGGGTATATAGAAAGCACCCTGTCTGTCTGTCTGTCCACATACTTTGTAAGCTCATTTCTCATTGGTTGACCCTTCAGTTCAGCTTCTGCTTTGTTCAGGGAGCATTTATAAAAGCAGGGTGATTAACACCCAAACTATAGTTGTTGTTTTTATTTTTGAAGGCCTGCGAACGTTTCTTAGAAATGTGTAAGACTTAGGGCTCATTTATACAGTCACGAGATGTCGCACGACAATCGCACGACGAAGTACAAATGAGCCCTTACAACTACTTTTAAGTCCTGTATAATGTATAATGTATGTAAGTTATGATCACTGGTAACACTTACAAGCTTATGTGAAACAGTCACCAGAACTTTAAATAAGAATGAAGATTTCCTGCATTGATTTAAGAAATGAAAGTATGACAAAAAACAAAGGCAAGCATTGCTAAGACATTTGTATTCTATTCTATTGTTTTATTTTGCAACACAAATTTTCAATATTTGATTTGAAAACAGGATAAATGAACTTGTTATTTTCTTGTAACACATGTTCCACACAGCTTTAGGGGATATAAATTGAAAGGCCGCTGTTCTCATGTCAATGTTCAGATAAATATGTTCAATTTTGTAATATATGATAGAATACATGTAAATAATCTTTGTCAAGAACTGTAAATTATCTGTCTGAAACAGGAATGCAAATCATAAAATACATGTACTAGGATTGAGACATGTCAGTTTTTGGTTTTTTATGTTAAAAAGGAAAAAACTTGGTTAGCAGTTTATGTGTTAAGGCTTTAAAGAACTTGTCGGTGGTTAGATTGTTTATTTCTTATTTTTGTGCTTTTTGGAGTTGGACATATTGGACGTAATAGTTATTGGTCTTGGAGTTGATGCACGGTTTTCAAATAGATTTTGGAGTAGCCGGCTTGCATTTCATACATCAATTTCATGTATCAACAGCCAGACATTTTCAAACTTGCCCGTCAGTAAAAAAAGGACGGTCGCTGGTTGCCTGCACGTTTTGATATCTCTGGTGATTAAGTACATTACAAATTGTCACAAGTTTGAACCTAGGAGATTTTTGCCAAACGTGACATTTCATTCTGAGCTTGGCATAGAAGTTTGTCAAACATTTGAGGACAATAGAACTTATTATAGAAGTGTGAAACTCCTGAAGGGCTGTGAGTTTGTAAAGATTTTTGCTGCAATGAAACTGTTTTTTATACATATGGAGATGAGCAATATTTGTTGGATTCTTTGAAATTTGAAGCAAAAAGTGAACATCAAAAAGATTCACATAGAAACTGGTATACAACCCCAGGATTTATTTAACAAGGCTTAATTAACAGTTAATGCAAAGAAAGTGATTTATTTTTGAAAATTTGCTTATATTTTCAACAGAAATTATAGAAAGACTTTCGTGACCCCCTGAAACACTTTTGCAACAAGTTAGAGACCAAAAATATATATTAATCAGACATCTTAGATGTTTGGCATGCTCTCAGGAGAAAGTGAAAGTATAGGCTGTTTGAAAAGACAAGATATTCTTTAAATAACAAAATCTAATTTGAATATTGATCTAGTTAAAAGTTTAAAGACATCGGAGTCTGACATTTAGACACTGTGTCAACTCGTACCGTCTGATTAGATTTATAAAAGAAAAAAAACCAACATGTTGCTCGACCCGATCAATATTGGTTAATTACAAAGTCAGTTTCTATTCGTAGAAATTTGTTAGATATTGACGAAAGAAAATAAATTTAGGACAGCAAAGAAATCGATCAATTTGAATCAATCGGATACAGGGGTTCATGATAACCACAAAGTTTGTAGATGAAAAATTAAATATTTAAGAGCTTTTGGCACGAACAATGGGCAGTGATGTATAATAAAATCGGTGGCGTTTAACAATGGTGAATTGGTCAGAACAGTGTATATATACTGTAATTTGCAGCTCAATTTATTGTGCTAAATCATGGATACAATGATGTAAACAGGGCTGTTTATTGTGTAGAGAAAAATAATTGCTCCATATAGATTTTTCAATTTTAAGTCTGTTACATACGATCGGCCATTATATTGTATTAAGGATACTTATGCGATTTTCAGTTTTGAATGATTAATTTGTTATTGTCAAATATTGTTCCAAATGCTCAGAAATTTTGAAAAGATGAATGAAAAACTATGTGTCCTGACCAAGTGTGGATAATTTGGAATTAAATTGATGTCTGCATAAGAAAAAATTGCAGTTTAAACACTTGCACAGATGAGAACAACTTGTTTTTAAATTGTAAAACTTTTCAGAAAAGTAAAATTTGTGAAATGGAATATCTGCATTTAGAGTTTGTTGGATGAAAATCGCAGTTTTCAAAATTCATAGGATGATACCAAAACTATAAGCTGGTTGTATCCAAACTGGAGTAATGCTACTCGGATATTTTTAAAGTTTTCCTTGAATTTGTAATTATTGAAGAAAAGCTGTTTGTTGACTTATTGTAGAAAAGATGTCAGTTATCTTTTGACTAGAAATACATATTATATAAAATTATGTAACAAAATTGGAACTAACATATGCATGTGTTATCAAAAAATTGCAGACAGATTCAATTTTAACAAGTATTTTTCCTTGTGTGTAAAATGTACTTTTGCCTTTAGAAACAGTCGTGAGTTTCAGTCCCCTTTCCTGAATTAACAGCCTAAGGCAGGTCGGAGATATGCTAGATTTGCAAAAGATCTGTTTTTGATTTATTTTATTGTACCCTTCTTTAAGAATATCCATTATTCTGATTATTGTTTCATCCAAGAAGCTCGACTATTAAATGAAATTTTGAAATATTTCACATACAAGACTAAAAATGCAAGGAAAATACGCATAAAACTGGAATATTGTGTAGTTTATATGCAAATTTGTTACATGATATATTCATTCAGCAGTGATAAATAATACAAATATCTAGATGTCAAAGGAAGCTCCGATAAAAAAATTCATATTTTCAAGGCATTTTTTCTTCAAGAGAACATTTAGTTCAATGCATAGATGATACTGACTGTATACTTGTGGAGAAACTGGATTATTGGAAAATTTCAAATCTTGATGTGAAATATTACGGAATGGTTGAATTTTGACTGTCATTCATTGATTTCTCCGCCGATCCTTTAGGCTTTGATTAATGTGATTTCTACGATCTGTTAGATCGCTGTGTTAACTTGTTCTTAAATTCGATATCGTCAACCATGACATCACGATCGACAAAATTTGAAAAGGATTTGATATTTTGTGCTGTGACGATCCCCTTTAGTTCTAAAAGAATAAAATTTGTTCACTATAGATCGAATATTTTGTAAAAACTAGATGTAAATATTTGTCAAATTCCTGTTTGAAAGAAAATTTTGACCATATCAGTCCAGGGTCCTAAATCAAATCTTAAGTGATATTATCAACTGTTCGAACCTTTGAAATTGGTGCCAATTTTGATAAGTTAAATTCGTTTGAATTGGATAAAATTTTCTTAATTGTAGGCAAAGTAATCAATTTCAATCAATTTATTGTATTTTCTTATTTTTTTGATAATAATTTTTATTTGTTTATCATTGAATATCGTTATCAATTTAATATTGACCAATGAAAGTGGACAAGATAGACATGATATATACATTTGCTTTTATTAGTTTCACTGTTGAGAGAATTTGATAAGACATAGATAAACGGGCAAAATTGATTAAAAATTTGAATGGTCTGTTCATTAATATTGATAACATAGTTGATAGCATGTAAACAGATTTTAAGTATAGACCATTTGATTGTAGCTTCAGAAACATTTGTCTAGAAGTTCTGGAGAAATTTCAGCACAAGATAGATTTTGCCCTTTGACCAATTTGAAACGTGCAGGTCAACTAAGTTGTTAAGGTTTATGGATATGTGCGAAAGACTTGTGGATAGAATTGCTTAGTTTATACTTGAGAAGCTGTGAAATGCCAATTGGCCTTGAACTTTGCTTAAGTGGCAATTTGATTCAATTACCTAGTCAAAAATAGAGTTTTTGAATGCTTATTACGGAAGTCAGAAGTTATTCAAGTGTGTGCGAATAGTGAAATTTTCAAACATTACAAAAAAAAAAATCTTCTGAAAAATTATAACTTAATGTGAAATAAATTGAGATACATATTTTCCAAATATACATGCCAAAGCTAAAATTGTGTCAAAAAAAAACTTGGAACTTTAAAAGAAATTCGTTATTTGTGATGGGAAAACATCGCAAAGTGAAAGGAAAATTGACGTTAAAATTCTGTTCATGTCTGTCAATGGAAACTGATGATTTTCCAGAGGAAAATAAACCCTACAGTCCAAAAACCACGGACTGTCAAGATGGCCAGGTTAGTATTTACCATTCGATTTCTTATACCCCTTTATCTTATACTCAGTACTAAATAAAGGAATTTTGCATATGAAATACTAAAATAACTTTTCCGGCTGTATTTGGGTGCTACGACTAATATCTATATCATCATGCATTTATCTCACCCCTTTAAATGATATTGATCATGTGACAATGCAAATCATTAATTCCTTATTCTTTTAAAAGTCAATGATGAACTAAATATGATATGGTTCCATATCATATTCCATATCAGCCCTCAACCAGTATCATCCCTATGGATGCTCTTGGGATGATATAGGTTTCTCAGGTTGATTTGGGATGTAATAAGGAAAAGACTGTAATATTCTTTATGTAACAGAGTAGTTGGTAGGTAAATTAAGAGTCTAATAGTTTAAACCCTGCCACTTACTGTATGGGTCTGTCCTTAACAAGGAACCTATAGACAGTTAATGTTGTAAAACAACCATGTGTAGTTTAAGAACCATGTTTAGTTCTTCAGTTGTGTCTCAATGACGTTTAAAACAACCTGTAACAGCTGATTTGTTGCTACAGTTACTTTTTCCGCCAGAAATTTTTTATTAGTTATTTTCTTCCAGCGAAATATTTCAACTATTTGATTTTTTTGGTTATTAGTCGGAAATTTCCGGAAAATATAAACTGGTTAAAAATATCTGACGGAAATCAGTAACTAGTCAAGAACTTCTAGTGCAAAACAGCAAGTCATTTGAGGTTTTCTGGGTAAAAAATAAAGGTGTATATAAGTGCAGTTTAAGTTCAAAATCCGTTCCATTTCTTTCCATGTGTCCTCAGTCTGAAGACTAGAAAATATTTTGAACCGGACTTGATAGAATTATGGATTTTGGCTTTTTGCCAATTCTAATAAGTGTTCGTGTTTTTTATATTTTTTAATGGGCGCTATATATGGGGAGTATAGTTAAGTTTACCTAGTTTTAATGGGTGCAGTTCAAAATCCTATCAATATCTGTCCATGTTTGCTCTATCTGAAGACTAGAAAATGTTTTCAACCGGACTTGATAGAATTATGGATTTTGCCAATTTTAATAAGTGTCCACGTTATTTTATTTTTTACTAGGGGCTTAATGCAAGGAATATGGTACATAAAAAAGGATCTCAGATATATATATTATTAATGTTCACATGAATTCATACAATTAATCAAATCAAATAAATTAAATAAACCCAGACAGTGTGCTGACTGTTACTAAAGTGTCTGATTATAATTGGGCGTTCAAATATTTCATGTGAATGTAGGTTCGTTTTTGTATTTGAAATATTCCAGACTTTGTTGATATCGGCTAATATGTGCACATGGATCTTGGGACAATATTTATAAACCTGTAACAGCTGTCCTCCTCATGCCTAGTGGCACACACTCCTCAAACAGATATCCTCCTCATGCCTAAGGGCACATATCTCCTCTAAGAGTTCTTAGTCATAGTGTTGGGTGATTGGCCCAATGCTCAACATTCTTCCTGAAGGGTTAGTTTTTTTTCTGTTCGAGTTTTCTCCTTTATTTTAAACACACCTCAAGTAATATACCTAATGTTTTGCATATAAAATTATGACCGCAGGTCGAAATCACCTTTACAAATTGGCCTTTCGGTAAGCATATTTTAACAAAATAACTTGTTTTGCAGTAAATATCAGTCAATAGGAAAAAAATTAGTGTAAAAATAATGATAATTCAGTTTTAAATTTTAAAATAATAATTCCTGTTTGTAGATAGGTTTACCTGTCTTTTAAGGTCACCTTTTTCCTTGCAAAAAAGGTGGCATTTCAATGAAGGCTGATCTTCAACAAATCATCAATAGAAAATACTTTTTTTTATCAAAATTCATGCTACAGTTATGAAACAGACTATAGATTTGTTGTTTCAGGCAATAATTAACCATAGTGCTCTTTAAAAAGATACATGTATCTTAAGATTTAATTTGTTAAAACAACAAACAAAACAGAAATATATGTACAATGTTGCCAAACATCCTGAATTCTAGAACAGAGGCTATTAACCACTACCTGTATACAACCAGTGTAGCAGGTCCATGGTAAATGGGTGGGGTGACAATCAATATAAAAATAGATGTGGCATGATTGTCCATGAGACAGCCATCCACCAAATAACAGTCAAAATTAAACTCCTACAGGTCCTATTATGTCTTCAATAATGAAGCTAGTCCATACCATGATGAAAGCTGTAAAAAGCACCTAAAATACAAATTGTGAAACAATTCACAATACATGACTATGGACCTAATCTATTGAAAAAAATGGTGAACGAATACCAATAAATGACTATTTAAATAAGGACAACCACTGGACTATAAGTTTGTGGCTTTTTAATGTTTTTGTTTTTTTCTTTACAAATATAATCTTCTTTTTTTTTGGGGGGGGGGAGGTGGCTTAAAGTGGATCAACCACCCCTGATCAATCTGTTCCTGGCAGTGGAAAGCAAGCAATATTCTTTTAACACATTTCTAATGTTATAAATTTTTTATGGTTTAGTTGTAAAGACATATTGATAGAAAAGATGGCATTCTCACCTTTCTTCTGCAATAAATAAATTAATTCCTTTTAACAAATAATCTTCCTTTGAAATATGAAATAAATTTATATGAAAAATAAAGATTTCAAGTGGTTCAATAATTTTTTTCAATATTTCAAGAGCGCCTGTAGAATTTTTGTGAACAATACATTGATTATTTTTCCCAAAACACCTGTAATTTTTACTGTCCTAAGAAAAACATTTAAGGTACATTCATGTTTTGACATTTTAATCTTCCCATTTTCCCCTTTTTGTTTCTTCACAGTAAGTTTTTCCTTCTAAAGTTGTACTTTTTTTATATTAATTTTAAATAGCAACAGATTCAGGCCAAAGTCAATGACCTAAAAGGATAAAATAGGATTTTGTGGAAAAAAGTCCTTCAATTTTTACTTGTTGCCGAATTCACAGGACAGTCTTACTTATCCTTGTGGTCACCCTTATTAAGCATTCATTTGATTTTAAAGGCCACTTTTTCCATTCCCCATTGTTTATAATTTTATCATGAATGAGCTTTATTTTCGAGGTCATTTGTCTTAAAGGAGTAGGTACATTAAGCCCCATATTTGGCCCAAATTTTAGATTTTGTGACACAATAATAAGTTGTTTAAAAATGCTGTTTAATAATCGTCTTTTAATAATTCATTACTTTTTCTTAGTGTTGTTCAATCGGAAAAATTTTGGAACCGATCATCGGTTACTATTGGTTGACTGTAACCGATCGATGATCGATTACATGATCGGTTATTCTTTGGTAGATGGACCATCCTTCTTTTTATAAAAACCAAATGTTTTCCACACTGAAGACCGTGCCTTCCCACCTGGATAGGCAAATA
>JARWCS010101007.1:0-17500 GCA_034783895.1 Geukensia demissa | reverse complement strand
ATGTAGGAAAAAAAATAACAAAATGGTGGTTGAAATTATTTTTTATGTAAATTTTTGAATATAGAGTCAATGTTGATTCCAAAGATAAAAATAATAAAATATCATAAAATAATGTTATTAGGTAACCTTTGTGTAGAAGTCCAAAAGGGTCGTGTTAACTTTTGCGAGCCTTATCAACCACATTTTCGCGAAGGTTTGCATGTGATTTTCCTTTTTTAACAAATTTTCTGCAGATGTAACCAACCTTTAAAATACTATTTTCTATTTATATTTATAATTGAACTTTTTAAAAATTTTAACTAATGAAAAAAATTAAGTCTGAAGATAAATTAAGGGCCTAGGCGGCCGAGTAGTCTTAGTAGTTGATTTAAACTTACCTGTACAGATCAATGTAGCCTATCACCTATACGGCGTGAGTTCTCGCCTGACTTTTTACCATACAAAAACGGGTTGAGTTCAACTCGTATTACACATGATAAGGTGTGTCAGTTACCTACCCAAGGTCGGTGGTTCTCTCCGGGTACTCCAACTTTCTCCAGCAAAACTGACCGCCACGATATGACTGAAATATTGTTGGAAATGGCGTTACACATCAATTACACAAACAAATTGAAGTTAATTTCAAAATGCATACACGGGTAAAATGGACCAGTTGAGGAATATAAACATCGTATAAAGGAGCCAAATGGACGTCGCTGTCAAGGAGCAGAAAATTGAGAAACGGAGCAGTAAATTTAGAAAAGGCAATGGAAAATTGTATCCTTTATCGTTTATTTTACTTTTGAAACAGTTACATTTAAATTCAGAAAAGGACAAGAGCTGATGTTCTAAATTGCTTTATTCAAAGTAAATTTCTACGGTTAATGGTAGTGACGTATTTTGATACGACCGGACAATTAATTGCAGAGATATCGTCAAGATAGCCGTAAGTATTTTTAAATTCAGACTTAGATGAATCATTATAGGTTTTGGCTGAAAGTGGGATTTATAATAGTAGAGGAATAAATCAGCAATTAAAGGGGCACAGGTAGTATTCATAGGGGGCGATAACTTATATTCCCAAATCTGATGTAAAACGTTTCAAGAAGACAATTTATTGAATTGATCGTCTACTCATAAGTGTAGTAAGTAACTTTATTGTTAGTAGTAATCTTTTATGTCCGATCTCGATCACTCTCACAACTTGCAGCATCTGATTAAATAAATGCCCACAAAAAGACATGCAAATTTCTATCTTCAACATGTATGCCAGTGAAGGACATAAACTCCGATATTTTCCAAGCATTTTGTTTTCGGCTACAGTTGGTTTAATTAAAAATACAAAATCGAAAAAAATATAGAAAATCGTGGTAATATAGGTTGATTTAGTGCGTTATATGATATGATAATATACTTTTATTAAGTGGGTAATGATAAATAAGTTAAGGTAAATTAAACAAATAATGTATTTTGAGGAATATACTAAAGTGAGATTTCTTATTGTTTTTCACCTCTGTATATGAGTTCAATGATGACGTTCCTAAGCCCATACAAAAGTTAATTACATTTTGTCATTATAGAAATATCTTGAGATATTGACCTTAAATAGCAGATTTTTACGGTTTCGTGGTAAGTAAAAATCTGTTTCGTGGTAACAGTGATATGATGTGGAATTTTTCATAGACAATTACAATTGCAAAGATTTATAAAAAATCACTTAAAACTGTATGGTTTCATTAATAGACGAACTATTTAAGCTTCTCATTTCAACGATACTCTAGTGAGTGCAATTATACATAGTACAATTATATCAAAATTATTGAAAGATCCGGTGAACTAAACTTTTATTAGTGGTTTAGGGTATTCTTAAATATATTTTAAACTTTATAATGCAGATATGAGACTATTTGCATGATTTGTGAATATATTTTACAATTGTATTAATTTTGCATTAAGCATCAAAAAATGAAACTTTTTTATATATCTAATGGACAAACGACCAATTCTATTTTTTCCATTCATTTAGTAACATTAACAGTAAAAAATAATATTTCATTCATTTTGTTGGCCATGGTCTTGTCTGTCTACCGACTTAACGATATCTGTCTGCCTCTTTGATATCTTCGAATTCCTTTTAATCAACTTAAATAATGTAAAGTAATAAAAAATAAAAGTAATAAAAGAAAAGTTTTTTCAAAAAGGATATAATTTCAGGTATAGTTAAATGAAAGAAGTTAGAAATTTGGTGAAAAAATGTCTGTTATGTTATTATTTTGTAATACTTGTATTTACGTCATTTTTGTTACTTGACAAATGCAAAATTGCATTATAAAATTTTAGAGCACTCCACCATAATAATCTCACCAGACTGCCCAGCGGAATATTTGATAATGTGTCCAATTTGGAAAAGTTGTAAGTATTTAGCTTGTGTGACTTAAAAGTAAAATTAAGATGGAATCATGAATTTGCCTGCGTTGTGTATTTAGTTTGCTACCACTACAAAAACATCATATGTTCACGTATATAAAATTCAATTGGTAGTTAAGATTTGCCAAAGTATATAGTTACAAAGAACAAAAATGAATGCTGACGATGATTGCACTGGCTGGTTGAATGTCCTGGGAAATGAATATGAAGTTAAAACCTATAGAGATTTGGTATTTAAGTATTAAGTTTCTGCAAACTTATAGCTTGACGTGCTAACCTTTGGAAAATTTTATTCAGATCTTTTAATTCTGCCTGTGATATTGTCCTCGTCCGCAGCCCGTTATGAAAAACTGAAAAAGTTATTTTTTTAATATATATAAATTTTTAAAAACACTGGTTTGCGACTGACAACCTGAGAGAAATTGAAGTCACACTCATATTTGGCGGTTGAATTCCGTAATAAGTTAGTTTAAACATCGATGCTATTTTTGATACTACATTAAATTCCATCATGAACCTTGGTATGTTTCTGTATCTTTGAAAGTTTGTAAACCTCCATCCAAATGTAAGTCAGTCTGACATATATTTTATATCTGGTTTCTGGTTTCACCCTATCTCTTTTATCAATTAAAATGTGACCTACCATGATGTAGTTTGATGTGCTGATGTGATGAATTTTGGAAAAAACTGTCTTCATCGCACCCAAATTAGGTCAGTTTTAATGACTCAGATTCAGTTTACGTTTCACATCATAGCTCAGACATATTATTTCTTACCACCATATATCTGTGTTTGCAAAGCATCAAAGAGAATCTGTCAGGATCACACCGAACATCGGTCGGCATACAAATGTTCATCATGTTTCAAGAACATTTGTTAACTTGTATTTGTAAAACGATAGGTCGATGTCACTGAAAGTGGACCGGATCTACTGGAAAGCACTGACCAACCAATATTTTTAATTTGTCCGAAATTAAAGATGAACTCACCCTGGTTTTTGTTGGGTTCGTGTTACTCTAGCTTTAGTTTTCAGTATAGTGTTGTGTGTTCTGTGTTTGTCTTTCGTTTCATTTTGTTGGCCATGGTATTGTCTGTCTGCCGACCTAACGATTTTTGTCTGCCCCTTTGATATTTTCGAATTCCTTATAAAGACATCCCCAACATAATTTGGTTGACCGGTATGATATATCCATTTCATAAAAATAACAGTTGATATATTCCAACTTTCTTGACTACAAATCCGTTCCTATACCGATTGTGATTAACATCGATTGTCACTTAACATGGGCTTTGAGTACTGAGTAACTTAATAGTTGACACCTGTGTACCAGGAGTTTCTTTCCCGTCTGGACCTGAGCTTAACCTGGTTTTTATAGGATTCGTGTTACTCCAGCATGGTTTTCAGCGTAGCGCTGTGTACGGTTTGTCTTCTTTTGGCCATGGTCTTAACTGTTTTCATACCTTTTTTGTCTGTCCCTTGAATTCTAGATAATATAAATCAAATGTTTTTGCAGAAATTTCCAATACTTACTTTATTTCTAAACTCTTCAAATTAGGCCAAATGGTGAGGCGTAATACATTGCAAGTAAGTTGGATTTCAGAATCTATGTTTAAATCGTGGATTTTCTTCCTTGTGGTTCTTGTGGTTCTAATGATGCGTTTGACCTCTTATCTCAGAAACTGATTGCCTTGTTGTCATGCAGTTAAACATGTTATATAGGCTGATGGATCCTGAGAAGCGTGTAAGGATATGCTGTTGTAAAAATACATATTTGGCTAATAACCATCTTGGCAAATTTAAAAAGCAAGGCTAATAACGTATTAAGCTTCTAATACAATTTAAACATTATTTACTTTTGAAGTAAAAGGAACCCGTCTGATTAAAAAAAAAACAACCATATACAAATTACGGTGATACAAGAATGGTGTAATTTAGGCCAGACTTGCTTCGGTGTGACGTTTTGAGGACAAGGGTCGTTAAGTCACGTTTTGGACCAAGGATTTGGCTAAAAATTAAAAGAGACTTGTATCTATTATTCTATATTTTTGTATGAAAAATGTCTATAAAAACAAACCCAAAAGTATTTCAGTTTATTCGTTCTAAATTAGTTTAAATGTGACAATACTAAGTTTTGAATTATTAAAAGATGATTATTAAACAGTATTGTTACAACAACTTATTGTTGTGCTATAAATCTTACATTAGGGTCAAATTTTGGGGTAGTTGTAACTTCTATTTTGCAAATGAAAACTGAGACAAAACGTGCAAACTTTGGAAAGGGTTTAGCATAAACCCGTAATATCACTTTTTTTCACACAAATCGTCTTTATATTTTAATTAGATATGACCTCCTATAAAACATTTTCTGAAGTCTTTGCTGGTTTCACTATGTTCCATTTGTTTTTAAAATACGGTAAATCAGTATTAGCCGTCTAAGCCATCATTATTGGGTTCGAAGTCTTCATCTCTTTATGACTCACTCTCGTTAACAGTTAATTCGGCGCATATACATCATACAAACTGTAAAGACTGTATTATATAACAAAAAAAAAAGAAACGGTGTCAACATTTATTGCTTATTTGAGCCTCATTCAAATAACGTCAGTGACGTTACATGATAAACCAGCATATATATCGTTTAATTTCTAATACTCGATTTTACATATACACCTCGTTATAATACTCTCGATTAAAACTATTGCTCTATACTGAAGTACAAAAATTATAACAAATATGTATAAAAATAACTTTTCACCCTAATTACGTTATTACTTTACCATACTATATGACATCTTTTTATGGATTTAAAATATTTTTTAATATCAATGTTCATGAAACTTTCATTAAATTGTTTATTATTAAATTAAAACTTACAGTTGTAAGGGGGAAACCAAATTGATCTTTTAAGTTATATTACGTCATGTCAAGATATTGACATTATTGCGGCGCTTTCTTTAATATGAACTGGATTAACTTCCGAAAGACCATGTTTTAATTCTTTATGCTTTAGTCGTTGGCTTATGTTTTTTTTCTATTTCTGTGCAAAATTGTTTTCGAATTCCATCTTGTTCACTTTCTCAAAATTGACTTGTTCATCTATTTTGTCAGACCCTTTAGTTTAAAATAGGATATGTTTCATGATTATCCATTAGTAAACCAGCCACCAAATGACAGTTAGATTTAAACTTCTACAGGCCCCATTACGTCTTCAATAATGAACCGGCATCCATACAAAAAAGGACTAGAAAAACCCCAAATTCAAAGGTTGCTACATGTACCCTCCTTTTCCATAAAAAGAATCGATCTCTAAATGGCATTATTTAATATAATGGCCTTAGTTTTTGCATTGATCAATTTTTGTTATTTAGCTCGTTTTTGTAATGTACATCAATAACAAATTCATGGTGAATATTCTTGTCAGGAAGTGAATTTAAGCTTTTTTAACAACCCTGTTTGCAATAATTGATATTGTTAATGTAAGTTTCTTACTAAATGCATGCTGTCTGGTATGAATATTTCAGTTAGTCATTAAATGTGCAATGTTTTATTTTTTTGTTCACCGTTGAACAGGCTTAAATATTTTATAGAAAATTGATCCAACAAATTTAGTGTAACACCGCTACATGTTGCGTGTACCTGTTCCATCTTAGGGCTCGTATATATTAGTTGTCTCTGTGGTATTGTTTCATAATTGTCACTATTGCTGATATATTAGGTATATTTAGGTATTTAACTCACTTGGATCATTAACACTAAGATAATAATTCGAGCGACTTAGAACTGGTATTTATAGTGGAATCGAACTTGTTGAAGGTCTTGATAAGATTGCTAGATTATAAATATTCGTTGGGTGCTAAGAGAGATGTATTGCCGCCTTCTTGACCTATATCAGGGATTTTTTCCCCATATTATGAATATCTCTCTATATCTTAGATGTTATATCAGTATTTATTTGACGGGATGAACAGACTCAAATATGTATTCAACTTGTTATCTTGTTTTGCTCCTAAACAGCAAACTGCCAATGGGACAAATGCTCTTGGGCATCATGAGTTGTCAGTAAGTCATTTTGATAAGGTTTTAATGTTATAAAGACCCTATCAAAATTACAGGAATTCGTCCTCATTAATTTTTTCTTGTCATGGTATTTAATTAAAAACAAGATAAAAAAACCTTCGAAAGATCACTCATTGGACAGATGATGCATACCATTTATGAACACACACACATTACCAAGACGGAAGTGTTTGCGCAAGTGTTGTCATATCTAATTACTAGTAGACGGAATGTTGATATCCTAAATAAACTTCATTTTTGTGTTTGAAGATCTATAGTTGTATACAAAATTGACCATTTTCTTTTAATTTTAGGTGGCTTTCCGATAACAAACTTGAGCATTTAGCTAATGGGGTATTTTCCCATCTGACAAGTTTAGAATATTTGTAAGTAAACACATGACATTGTTATTTTTTACTTTTTTATTTCGTATACTTGCCTGGACTTAAATAATTACAAATGTGCACGCAAAAAATAAATAATCTTAAATTTGACCAACTAACATGAGCTATGGTTAACTTAGTTGGCACATTTTTTTTTATTTCCAGAAAGATTGGTCCGGAAAAACGCTTTGAGCGCAGTTAGTTTGAATATCTTAATTAACATATGTAAGATGTAAATCGTGTCTTTCTGGCGTATATTCCATATCCTTTATTTTAAATATTATTACGGAATTATTCTCATGTGCTGTTTGGAGGTCGTAAAAAGATTCTCCATGCTTGAGTCGTATGCTCTTATTTTATTTGGGTACTGAAATGTCTTTTGAAATATTCTGTTTATTTATTTCCAAAATAGAAAGTTCTTGAATGATATCTTTATGAAATTACTTAGTTTGTATAAACAAATACCCGTTAATATCTGGTTGCATATAAGGTACATATGTGTTGAATATCTACAATAATGCAACTTGCTAATAGGAAAACATACTGCATATATAATTTTTAACAATAAAGAAGAAAAATGACAAACGAATACTCGTTATGTTTACAGAGCAATATCTACCTGGCCATGGCAGAAATTACAGGATGTACCGGTTGATCTAATACAAAACCAACTGCCATTTTTGTAAGTAAAACCTTCCTAGTAATTTCTATTTGGTTCCGGATTTTCAAAAATTTGAGAGTTAGTAAAATTAAATTCAGTTGTAAGCAGGATCAGTCACCGTCTGATTGGCAAACAAATCCGTTCAAATGGCAAAACCGATTGTATTTTGTACGCTCGTTGGATGCTGTTTAGTCATTACCAACATTTCACTGTCCTCTTGGTATTTTTGTCGGGTAAAGTGGGAATTACCAAATATGATATCAATTCATTTCTTTTAAAATCGTCCACCCCGATTCTTTCATTGATTTCATATTTACGCAACTTCAATTTTTGGCAAAATTGAAATGAGGTTGCAGATGTCGAAAAATGATTTTGATAAGAAGGTTTGCAGAAAAGGATAAACATATTGAACAAATTTATTAATATCAAATATATAAAAGCAGAAAATTAAAAACAAGAATCTGTAATTGTGACTTAAAGTAACAAGCAACGTCTCACTTGGGGTATTGGGAAACGCACTTTTCAAAATGGGTTTCAGCACATTTGCACCTTTTTCATTTCTTATGATAAGAATTTTTGTTTTGCCTTTTCTTTATAAAACAAAAATTATTATAATTGTTTATTGTTTATAAAACAAAAGGAAAAAAGGCGTTGAACCCATTAACTCCTTTACAGAACAGTGATGTGATCAGGCGCTTCGGACGCGTAAGCATTCCCTCTCATGCGTTTCAATCAAGAAAGTAAATCCATACTTTTCTCCATTTTGACCATTTATCTCACGATTGAAACCGTTCTTTAAGCATGGCATGTACATCTTGTAGTGTCTGGTTAAAGGTTAATTTTCGAATAGCTTCTGTTTTATATATCAATCGTATGCATTCCACCTTAGAATCATTTGCGAGTGGTTTTAAATTTTGTAGGTTTCAGGAACTGTACATTTTAAATCGATTTCAAATATGCATGCACAGTTAAGATAAAATATTTTATTTCGAGTTTTTCCAGCTCCTGTCAGAAATGTGTAGACTGCGCCTGTTTAGAATACAATATGTATGAATGGCTGAAAGACCTCGACGGAACATCGATTCTGATAACATGCACTACAGGAGACGATATTTCCTCTTTAAATTCCTCGATAATAAATTGTACCAGTAAGTACCTTGTAGAATTTAACAATGTTTAAAAAGTATATAAAAATATTCCAGAAACAAAAGATCTAACAAAGATTACAACAAATATTCAAAAGCATATTTTTAATGTGTGTAAAATGCTTTTCTGGACTTACCTTCAACAGATACACAAAGTAGGAAGTCAAAACCTTATGAATGTCTAGTTTCATTTATGACCCAAATGATATAGTGTATGCATTTATTAAATAAACCATATTGTTATTTGTTACTCGTCTCCTCTGATATAGACATTCTTCAGTATCATGTACTTTTATGAATAGAGCTACTAATATGGTTTTAGTATTCATTTAAAGACTTAATAAGTAATCGACAGAAGGAATTAAACATAAATTCCATAAAAAAGAATGAACATATAAGTTAATCTATTGAAATATGGTAAGTCGAAATGGAAATTTGTGGGGGTTTATATTTTTACCAACTACCTTCAGCAGCATGAGAACCCAAAATATACAAAGTACGCATTTTCAAAAAGACTAAAAATAAGACGTGATATCGATCGGAAGGACATCTTCGATGTGATATACAAGAATTGAGGATTTCTTCGTAGATTCAGGCTTGTCACATTAAAATGTATACGGTTTATTTTCTGTAAATAATGTGGTTAATTTCATTTGAGACAAGAGTGAAAACTCGGCAGGTGAATAACCTCAGGGGACCTCTTGTCCTGATCCACCTTATATACAAAATATATCCTAAACCATTTTGCAAAAATATTGTTAATTTGATTTTGCCTAATAGACGGTAACAAATTTATTACCGTGAACTATACAGAAAATCAAAAGATATTTGGTAATTGTCAGAGAGACAATATTGTTTTAAAGCTACCAGTAGCAACGAATACGTTAGACATTCATCCAAACAGAAAGAGGGATTTGATCATCATTCACTCTAATAGATTCCAAAACTTCGTATACTCTGTGTCAGAGTTGGCTGAAATGAGTAAATAGGTTGGTAAAAGGAAATTTGTCTGCTGTTTTTCCTACAATTGTGTTTATTCTTTAGATTGAAAAAAGTGGAAGTAACTTGCAACAATACTTTTTAACAATTGTGATATGTTTTAAGCTGCGCCGAGTTTTTATTCTCTACGGGAATTTTACATCATTAAAATAGCCATTTGTTTGCAGGAAGTGGCCAATTAGACGCCCTGGCGCGAGACCGGAGTATACGTTGTCAACACTCCGTAATAATGAAATAATTTAATGAGGATTAATTAACCAGCAAAAATTCTTGGTGGCGCGCCTAAATGGAATTATTAAAGTAATCCCTCGGATATGTATCGCAAGAGGGGTCCAAATAAAAAATGTGCGCAATTTTTCAAATAACTTCATCTAGGTAAATCTTCAGC
This sequence comes from Geukensia demissa, assembly GCA_034783895.1. Taxonomy (NCBI): domain Eukaryota; kingdom Metazoa; phylum Mollusca; class Bivalvia; order Mytilida; family Mytilidae; genus Geukensia; species Geukensia demissa. The sequence continues at coordinate 7,461 of JARWCS010101007.1, read as the reverse complement.
GCTCCCGAGAAAATCAAAGATGGCAAACCCTCAAAGTTAAATTCGCACTCTCAAAAAGTTTGTCTTAGGGTATAACATTGTATAATTGTCTTACAACCAACTTTACGTTGCAGGGTCTGCCAAATGCTCATCAAATCCTCTTTTCACACTCTCAAAGCAATTGTACAAACAGTCGTTATCTTGGGCTTCAGAGAACTGTGCAACGGGCCATTCTAGAGGTGGCGTAGTCAAAAAAATTCATTTTTATGGTGTTTGAAGAACAAAACCGATAAATCAGCAGAATTATTCCTAACATATTTACTTATAAATTTCAGGTGGCGACATTGTTTCACTAACCTCACCTACTAGAATCAGTTCATCTCCAGAAGATTGTTCATGTCAATTAGAATATACGACATTAAATGGTATGATATGATAAACATGTATAATAAAGCTATGATTAAATGTCAAATATTCCTTAGACCTATACTTTTCAAATTTATATAGATGATATTTCTGACGAACTTCGTTCCTTTTACAGACTCTTATCTGAGACACTTCACAAAACAACTCTATCCATGGCAAATTGCTGATTAACACCGTGATTGATATTTATATTATAAATAGGTATGTTACCTCTGATGGATGTGTACTTTAATAGCCTATCAACGAAACAATGGGCATTCACTGCATTTCTTTTCGCAAAAAAAGAACAAAATCTAAAAAATAAGTTTACCTCTTCTCGGATTTTCGTTAACCCGTTTTATCTTTTAGTTTGTTTTAAATTTGTCTTGTCTCATTGGAATATGCATTTTTGATCTCTCGCATGGGTTTTCTACACTGGACTTGGAACCCATGATTTCATTTTCAAAACAGGCATCTTCTATCCTGCTCGCAGAAGTGGTTAAAAATCTTTGAACTCTAATGCGGGTTAACTTCAGTCCGAGAAGAGCTTGAAAAACCGATAAAATGTCCTTAACTATTAAGTCATCATTTTTGGATATATTTACGTCATCGTCATCACTTAATAGATCAATTAAAATATTTTGAGGAAAAGAATTTCTTGCACGTTTATTGGCTGAGTATGATTTTAAAATAGGCCCGACATTGTCCCTTTGAAAAACATGACTTTCAAATGCTTCTTAGATAACCTGAAAATAAATAATTTTGCCAAGACACAAAACACAAATCACCTTTAAAAATTTACCGGATTTTCGTGCCAGATATTTATTGCGAAATCCTTGGTTGGTTTTTTCATTAGTCTTAACGTGCTTTGGACCGTTTTGTGTTTGGCATTTTTATTTCATAGTTTTTTACTTCTCTTTAAAGAAGAGTATAATATCTTAATTTTCAAGATTTAATTTCTTATGAAATTTTGTGAAAGACAGAAAATACATCTCAGCGAGAATTTGGCAAGATATTTAAATATAACGACATTCATCAGCACAAACAAACTATGGTGAAAATGACAGCAGTGTGACTAGTTCTAAACTTCGTACCCATTGCAGTGTAACTAGATATTTTCATTCGTTGTTTTTCCATTTTGTCTATAATCTGTTTGATGAGAGAAATAAATAAAAGGCACTATTTTTGAAGAACTTGTTTCGTGCCCACGGAAGTCCAATGAACTTAAGGCAGTTAAGCTCACCATACACGAATTTTATGCTCTTATTTATTTTTTGATACTGAAATATATGTTGGAAAGATAAATTCTATATCGTTCCAAAAATATTAATTCTAAAATTGTTAGTCTTTAACAGGTTATTTAATCCGATCAGTTTCTCCATATAATTACTGTTTTACGATTGTACGGCTTTCCGCTTTCATGTAATACACTTTTTCCAATATTTGGTCTCGAGCATGCATAGTTAACGAAGCTTAATCCAGAAAAGCTTTTCGTACGCCTTTCTATTTTGTCAATAATGATAATATGTTTGATAAAAAGAGCACTTTTTTTATAAGAACTTACTTCATGCTCAACGGAAATCTAGTGACCTAAAGGTCACAGCTGAACGAGGGATTATGCAGTGCATCGAGGAAAGCTGGGGATTGTGTTTCTCTTGCATATAATCCATATTCTTGTTTTAAACACAAAATTTAAAATCAGAAACATTAATGTTTTTTTTTATAAATCTATCAAAAATTATTAACCTTTTTTCAGATACTACTCAGTCAACAATAACAAAAGGTAGGTTACATCTTAATAATATTATACAGTCCGCTTAGTGGTGTTCATTTGAAATCATTAGGGTATTTGCCAACAGTCAGAGATAACGGACACATTCCTGAAAATTAACCACAAACTTACTTGCAGTTTACATCTAACGAATCAATACTACTATCAGATTAAACGAGTCAGTTTTGAATTCATATGTGATATAAGTACGGTTTTCATAAATGGCTGAATATAATATTCATTAAACATTGAGAATTACAGGACATAGTACGCTTATCCTTCGGGAGCATATGATCCCACTTTTGCTTTATAAACATGATAAAGGAGTTCGTGGATACCAAGCTTTTGTTCCTTTGTTTTTTTGTTTAATCTTTTCTTTCATTTCAAATTTGTTTGTCTCTTTGAACTATGCACTTTGATCTCTAACATGGATTTTTTATACTGGACTCGGCCATAACTTTGCAGTTGAGTGTTTTATCAGTCCTTTGTATTTTAAACTGTATATAACTTCGTTAAATATCGATTCTCCTTGTGTTGACAGACGATGAGGGAATGTCTCCACTCGAGATACTAAAATTTTAAAGTTTAACAAAAGACGTGACGTTATCCGTTAACAAATGAAGACAAAGTGAGTTTCCAGTAAAGAAAAATTCTGAAACACGCCAAGACTGGTACTAAAGTTACAGAAAAAAATTAGAATGTTCTTCGTGCTAGATAGAATGTTTTTTAATCAATCAATTGGATTGCGCGGGTTGGTTAAAAATATAACTAAATTTTAATAAATGACTTATTCACGCTATGAATAGGAGGAATTTTTTAAATTACAAGGGAAGTTACTTTTTATGACGTTCCCTTTTCTTTCGCAACAATTTCTTCTTGTATCGTTTTGAAATACTATCGCAATCTGTCATCAGCCTGTATAATTGCCAAATCCGACGTTTTTTCCAACTATGACGCTGCATAAGAATAATTTTCTGTTTCTTATTTGTTTTTTTCTTCTAATATGCAACCTTTAGGCCTTTGATAATTTACAAAAAAATCCGCACTGTAAAGAAAAATGTAAAAAGCCATAAAAATAAGTTGTGATGGCATTCAAAAGTAACAATAATAAGCCAATTCACTTACATTTTGAAACAAGTTACAATAATGCATTTAAAAACTACACTCAATGGGATGCAGGATCTCGGCTTGAGACTGACACATATTAAATAATGCTTTCGTTCTTTCATTCTATTCATTTAGTTTTGAATTTTCTTTTGAAAACATCACCCATCTTTATTCTCTTTTAAAATAAACGGTAATTTTATGTGATATTTGTAATAATTTGTAGGAATAAAGTATAATATAACTCTAGCAGCCATTGGAACTATTGCAGTGTGTATTAAGTTGGTGGTACTTGGTATTGTAATTGCTCACAAAATGAACAAAAAGCAGAACCTAATCGGAGTAAGTTTAAATTGAAAAAACTGTCTATTTTAATGAAACTTGTTGATATAGCAATTATACGGCAAAAGATTCAGGGTACTCTTAATTAAAATTTTTAGAGTATAGAAAAACGAATTCTGGTTTGATTATCTATGAGACAGCCATCACAAATACATACATGAATTATAGCTACAGGCTACCTTAAGGCCTTCAATAATGGTCATTTATCCAAAACAAAAAGGATGCTGAACCTTGCTTTTTCACAAAAGCTGTCTGAGATTTCTAGTCATAACATTTGTGTTTTTCCCCTCATTTTGCGTGATTGTTAAGGTGAATTAATAAGTAAACACATTTTCACATTATTCTTTTTGCGACTTTACAGAAAAGACAGCATGCCAAAGAATGTTGTTTTCTATTTGCACTTCTTTTTACAAATTCTAAATCACCATTCAAATCCGTAGACTTATTAAAATATCTTTTAAAAAAGTACATCAAGTGATTTTTACCCGGTCACCAGTAGAGCTTGCCTTGTACCTTGTTGTAAGACATTAAAATGTCCAAATCTAAATTAGGCGTTAGACATATTTTCTTTTTGCATTACGATTTACCATTTAAAGAGTGTATTTATTAAATCTTAATTTAATAACATTTATATTAAAATGAAGGGATTTTAAAAATTATGACAAAACATAACATCAATCAACATAAAAACAGTGTAATTGTTGCTGTCAAAATATCAGACATGGTTTCGCATCTAAGTGCATGTGTACTAACTGATTACTCCATAAATATGTGGTAAATTCAAAATGTATTGAAAATTTCATGATTTACTGCTGCCTTCTGATAAGAATATGTTTCGAAAACAAAATCAATTAAATTAACTTAATATGACATTAAAAAAAGAATTCGTATATACCAAAGGGGCAGACAGAAATCGTCAAGTCGGAAGACAAGACCGTGGCCAACAAAATGAAATGAAAGACAGCCATAGAACACACAACACTATACTGAAAACTAAAGCTGGACTAACACGAACCCTACAAAAAACTAGAGTGAGTTCAGGTGCTCCGAAAGGGTAAGCAGCTCCTGCTCAAATAGTGGCACCCGTCGTCAAATTTTTTATAATAAGTGTAATATATGAGCTTTGTTTAATTTTGAGACCTAACACGGGCCATACTGAACCACTCCGTTGTCTTGTCTGTCTGTTTTGGACTATGCACTTTTGATCTGCAAATGAGTATTCTACACTGGACTCCCCTAAATGTACAATATGACATTACAATCAATATCTCAAGTTCCTTGTTATGTATATAAGTTGGAAACGAATGAAGGAAAATATTGGGAGAACAAATTAGCTGTTTCATACATTAGCTGTTTTCTTGTATTAACTTGTATCAAGTATCGTAATTTTCTTAATTTATATTTAAAAAAATAAATATTGACTACATGCGTCAGAAAGAAACGATCCACATCATACACATGTTTATAACAAACAATCAAAAACTAAAATCATCTGAGTGTAACGAGCTTTTGCTATATTTATCTTTATCAGACACGAGGCAAATTTTATGAACTTCAAGTTATATTTATAATAATTATAATCATTTAATTATCATTTAATATCATAATAATCATTTAATTATTAAACAATGGAAAAACCAATATTTGTTGTCAAACTACTTTTTCTCAGCTTCTATGTATTATACATCAAATAATTATTCCAAGTGATAGTTAGAATTGAAAATTGATTTTTATTAAATTTACTCATTACGTAACATTTTCAACTAAACGTCAAATTCAGTATATGAGTATTTCCTTATCAAAGTTATATCAACCTGTGCATGATTCTTGTGAGGGCTGACACGTGAATGCGCATCATGTCTTAAATATCTAACTTTGGTAACCACTTGGTGGTGTAATGCTTACAGTGCTTGCCTCCAGTGCTGAAGGTCGTGGGTTCGATCACCGGCCGGGTCAAACCAAAGACATTATAATTTGTATTTGCTGCTTCCCCACGAAGCATTTAGGAGTAAGAGCAAAGACTGGTCGGTCCAAGGTCAGAATATGTCTGGATGAAGTGGCATGTCTTCCCGCAGACTATTGCTTTCGCTAGCTAGCACGTTAAAAATCCGGCTCAGCGTGTCGGTCTAGTACAAATCAGGGTTCATTCATTATTCCTCATCATTAATATGCTCTTGTCCTAAATATGCATGAACTATTTGCTGCTGGACGTTATGCAACAAGCAATTAATTAATCTTTTTGTTGGTTTTATAGGAACAGCAGGCAGTGGACGGCGAGTCCAATAATGCAAATGAAGACCAAGCTCTAGAAATAGAAATGAATACGTTAAAAGAAGATGTAGATAACATGATAGGAACATTTTCGAACGTACCACCAAAGAGCCATCAAATGATAGTTAGTTGAAAAGTTAAATATAGAAAACAAAGAAGTAAATATATTTCTGTGAATAAAACGAAACTGGAAAATACATATCAATGTGTTAAGAATTTGACATGAATTGGAAAATTAAAAGAAAAGAGTAATGGTTAGAAACTAAATTTTGAATATTTCTCTGTTATTATGATAAATTAAACATCATATATTGAACTAACAGTATACAGTATAAAGAAAATCAGTTTGTTTTTTATTGCCAGCAAGTATTAGAATATTAACAGTTGTATATAAACACGTGGTGTTACCGATCGCCATGGTAATAACAATTTAAAAAGTTATTGAGAACGATAGAAGTGTCCGATAGCCGTCATTTTTTACCTATATTCTCTTATCGACTTGGTTTCCAAACTGTAGCTTTAAAAATGATATATAAAACACTTTTTATCTACAATATATTGAATCACAGATAAATACACAGAAGCTAAACAGTGTTTAGTATGAAAATGAAAAGTTAAGGGGTAAATGTTAGAGAGGCTTGTAAAAAAATCGTTTATGCTTAAAACAATGTTGCTCTTAGTTTAATATTATCTAAAATGTACATGTAACAACAATTAGCACGAAGACAAACCTATGACCACAATTCCTGACGTGGGACTTGCACAGGATACATGTGTTTGTGTTAAACTAGATTAGTGGGTACCAACCCTCCCCAACAACTGGTCAACGGAAATAAAGAAAAGAAAGGAGTAACCGACGAACTATAAAAATTATTTATAAAGTCATCCAATCCGACTTTTAGTTCTTATTGCAATTTCTTAATTAATTGCGCATCTCATCAAAGTATAGACATTATTTTACTATTTATAAGTTTCAAAAACATATATTTGACAATATTTTTTAAAATGTTTTTCAGAATGCTCATTAAAGAATTCCTTGAACATTGGTACGTGTATATGAGAAAGTGAGCAGTGTTTACAAGTTGCATATATTTAGATTTTTGTGTTGGAAATATAGATCTCAAACAAATTGTGCTTATTAAATTATTGCCACTAGTGGAGCAGGAGTTGCTTACCGTTCTGGAGCACCTAAACTCACCGCAGGTTTTTTATTGGGGTCTGTGTTACTCTTGCCTTAGTTCTTCGTGTTGTCTTTGTAGTATTTTATTAAAGTATTGTATAGTGAAAGTCATTGTATTGTTAATCCTGTGATGAAAAAGGTAGTTAGTTTATCATTTATGTGTACTTTAAAATTTTACATTCGGCTATGAATTAAGGTTAGAGAATTTATATGTACCGATTGTTAATAAAATTGGTAGTGTTTTAGGGTAAGACAAGAAACATTAACCAATTAGCTAATAATTGCACTTCCCAAAACAAATAGTTTACTACAATGAGTAACATGACGAGTGTCACTAGTGGAGCAAGAGTTGCTTACCCTTCCGGAGCACCTGAACTCACCCTGGTTTTTGTAGGGTTCGTGTTACTCC
>JARWCS010100465.1:0-15174 GCA_034783895.1 Geukensia demissa | reverse complement strand
CTAGTCTTGTCCCAAAAAAGATAAAAGGCGTTACACAAATAAAATTACATTCTTTGTAGGAACTTTAAATTAAATTTGAAAAAAAAATTCTATGATGATATTCGTCATTATTTTCACACACCTCATTATTTAAATAATAATAATTATATGATATGAAATAATAAAACATTCTCGACATACCTTTGAGATCAAGTTCCTTATTTCTAAGTGCCAGTTTATATTCAGATAGGGCTGTCTGAAGCTGGTCCAAATTCGTTATGAACTCCTGCAAATCCTTTATAGTCATTTTTTCAGTATAACTGCCTTTACGAGCCTCACATTCGATCTTAGCATGGTGTATATCCACTGTTATATCCTTCAACCGTTCATCAATCTCATACAGAGTCGGAACTTCTTTCCTTTTATACATTATGAAAGATATCCTAAAACAAAGTACACTTTTCTTTCATACACTTATTTTGAATATTTTCTGCTGAATTATCATATCCATTGATATTCATTTTCAGCATATAACAGTCCAATTTTCTATTTCAAGTTGATTTATGAAGGTATTTCTCTTATGCATCATTTCATTTGTATACGTGATCTTATCTATTGAGGAGGGCAAATAAAAACAAGGAAGATAGATATCAAATTATAAATGTTTTTAAAGTTGAATTCTAATTGATGAGTACATATATCGTCATGTGCTAAATATATATCACTTCCCACAACAATTGTTGTAACACTTGTTTTGCCGAGAAACACTAGCATTTATATAGATCCCGAATTATTGCTATTTCATGATCAAGCCTAATAAAGACATCTTTTTACAATAAAAGTTTTATAAAGAGAAATTTTAACAATGAAAGTTAATCATTAATAATTATCTTAAGTTTCAAAACAAACTCCAACATAAATTCATTCAAGGAAATATTCAGTTAGATCTTACTTGAAACACCAAAAGATTGTATACAGTTCATACAATTATAGTTTTTTTATTGAGTACGCTATCAGTTTAATTAAACCCAAGAAATTAACATCGACCGAAGCTGAAGACTTAGGTAAATACTGATTATTGGGTCTATAAGAGAAAGCGAAAAAACAACGGGCCAGACAAAAGGCGACAAATCGTCAGACACAGCAGTCTCCAGAAGATGAACAAGACATAGCATGACGTAAAATGTATATATAAAACTAAAAACAAACATACATTTATGAAAATTGAAGAACCCACCAAAATCACCATGGGAACTCAGGTGATCCCGAAGGATAGGCATTGCCTGCATTTTTTAAGACAACCGTTGTATTGTCAATTTTCCAATCCGTGATTGGTTATTTCAGGGTTTTAAGGGGGTAGAATTCAGAAGAACACAATATCCAGGAGAAAGAAAAGGAACAGCCTGTCTTTTGGTTTACTACCGGGTAAATATAAGTCCTCATCAGAAAAATGGAAATTCCATATTGGCCGACACGATTGTGGTGTCGATCGTAATATGTCAGCAGGATTACTTCAAACGAGTAGCAATGTATCACTGTTTGAGCATTTAACACCTTAGCTGTGTTTAGAACATTGCTATTCTGCAAAAATGCTCTGAAAAATTTATGAGCTGAGGGATGTATACGACATACGCCGAGCAGCTGAGATATTACTGCCAATGAAGTGGATGCGTCTCTCATCTCATAAAATCGTTTTGGCCATACTGAAGACAGTAATGTTTGTCATAACATTATAATCAGAGGTCAAGTCAGTATGATTTTAAATCAATGTATAATCAATATGACGTGAAATTAATCAAATAATGATTTACAGAACGGCTTCGAAGAGTAATGCACCGATTAGTTGTCCCTACCGTAAAATAAAACAATTATATTGAAAATGAAGCTTTAACTAATAAATCTGATATTATAATCCATTCAAAGATATTTTTAATGAAAAACATTAAGAAATGTATACACCTTGCCAGGACAGGTGATATGATGACAATAAATAAAATATTTCCCCCTTGGTGCAGAAAAGCTATTAAAAAAACCACGTGTGCCTGCTCGGTACCTTGAGGACAATAGTTTGACATTTAGCTTGCACATTTCCTATAAAGATAACTGTATTTTGTTTATAAGTAAAAATAATTCCTTGTCAAACTGTTTTGTTTTCGGAGAACAATTGATATATTTAGAATAAATCGAAATTACAATATCTAATAAAAGATCAAAACGAAAATTCCGAGTTAAAAATTTACATTTCAGCAGAATTCAGAAAAATACGGATGTTTTTAATTCACTCTGTACAAAATACAAAAATAGTCATTAAATTGTAGAACAAAAACAAATTAAAGCATTGAAATGAAACAACGCCCTAACAATATTTGGAAAAATATGTCAGTTTGACCAAAATGCAAATTCTATGACAATGCTCTAGTAACAAATATCTGTTCCTTTTTTAACTTTTTACTCATCTGACTTTGTCATAGATAGAAATTTCTTCTCACATTGATTGGTAATTTTGTTTTACTATGCAGGGGTAAACAAAACAGAAAATAGAATGGGGAATTATGTAAGGTCCCTCCCTGCTATGCGTTGACGCATGATTCCAGTTTGAGTAAGATCAAAATATAGTGCTGGAAATTATTAGTTTACTTGAATGACAAGTTTAACGCAAGGGTTTGTTTTTTTAAGTGTCAGTATATAAAAAAAATATGCCAAAGGTAATACAATCTTGGATGTAACTGATTTCAAGTTATTTTCATATCTGTCGTTTGTTTTGCATTTCTATAGAAAAAGAAGTGGTACGATTGTCTGCGAGACAGCCTTCCAAAAACCCATGAATAACAAATATCTACAGGTAATGGACACATATCTACACTTTTAGGCAAGCTGAAAAAGGCACCAAAATATAATGTGATGATATTCAAATGTAACAATTATCGACCAAATAAGAATTTAATGTAAAATCTGTCACACGTAAACATATGACGTCCACAGAATTACAAATTCCATCTTATACGTGGCAGGGCTAATAATGTTTATGAGTACTCAACCCTCCTCTAACCTGGACAGTGGTTTGATAAAAGGATATTAAAACAAACTTTTGAAGTCGATATATACATGTAGTACGCATCAAAAGCAAACAAGACAATAGACAACAAGAAAAAGAGGTTGCTGTGTCTGATAGCTACTTCAAAATTTAAATACAGTTGATAACAAACCTGGTTTTCTTAAGCTAAAACATCAATCAAAACAATTCGGGTTGGATTAAGTGAGACACGTTCGGTTAGCTATAGCGTATATATCATTAATAGCCAAAGAAAACAGGGATTTGTGCAAGTGCCAAAAGATTAAAGCATCGACGGAGTATATAACAATATATATAACAAAATATTAAATAAGCCTTTTTTGTGTATATTATTATTTAGCAAAGGGTCAATGTTTACTCCAAAAAAAGAGACAATATTCAAAGATCTTATAATATTTTTATATAGATAACCTCAATGTATAAGTTTATTCAAGTAACTGATAAATGGGTTGTGTTTAAATTTATGAGCTTTATTTACCACATTTCCATAAAATTTTCGGTTTGATATTTCGCTTTTGTTCTGAATTTTAATACCAATTGTTAAATTATCTCTTTATATTTATGATAGAATATGGAAAATATTATAACTAATTTATGGTAAAGAAAACCTTGAAATAATTTTTCGGCTGGTAATAGAAAGATTACATTCATTAAAATCTAAAACATCACTGCATACATGGGCACAGCTGACAAATTGAGAAATATATACAAAGTATAAAGAGGACATAGGGTAGTCTATGTTGTATTTTTACTGTCTTGTCAAGTGCTCACTGAATGAGATATTTGAATTTCTGTTTAATTAGGTTATGGGGAAGTGTAATTAAAAGGGTAAAAATCCTAAAATGTTTTATCAAAAGCGAGTGGTTTGTCTAAAACATCAAGAAAATTTTTCACACTCCAAGAATAGTTAATTTTAAAAGATAGACTATGGAATAGTTGACAGAAGACACAATCCAAATCTTTTCTGGAATTGCACTGCATAATTTCTAGTTAAGCTGTTGTCTTTATTCACTAGATTTCCAAGGGACACGAAATGAGTTCTTGAAAATTAGTGCCTTGCATTTATATAGATTATTGACAAAATAGAAAAAAAAAACGATTGCCAATGCCAAAATTTTGACTGTGTACGAAGCGCCTTTCCGGATTAACCTTTACCAGGTACACCATATTTGAAAACAAGCGGAGAACTGTCCTACAGTATTACAAAAAATTACAGGATTAAACGGATCAAGTAATTTGATACCGATGAAAAATATACATGTAATAATGAAAATGTTTCAAAGATATAAACTGTCTTCCAATACCCCAAAAAATTAAATAAGAAATAAGAGAATACAACTCAAGAGTTGGAAGGCTTTTACTACTTAGTCCGAAAAAATATTTTAAAGAAATAATACAGAACACATGTCAAAAAGACACAATTCGCATATTTTCTGGATTGTGCACTGCATAATTTCTCGTTAAGCTGTTGTCTGTAGTTTACTAAATTTCCATAGGGCATGAAACAAGTTCGTAAAAAGTGCCTTACATTTCTCTCTTCTATACCATTATATTCATACGATTTACTGCCCTAGTTTTAATGAGCAATTATTTCAGGGTGGTAAGGGCACTAGTCAAAATGACAGAAGTTTTAGTTGTAGTTCAATTACTAGTTGCTTAGATAAAACGGTATTTGAAGGGTTTCCTGTGTTATTTAAGTAACTAATACATGGTTGGGACTGAAAATGTTGAGGTTGAAAATGTTCTACAGGGCCTTAAGTTCTTCTGTATTAGTAATGTGACTGTCAAGTAATTGACTTTCACTCAAATGCTTGGCTTGGAAAGTAAAAAAGATAAAATATAATTCTTAAGTACTTCCATGTAGTATTCAGGTCACATCACCGCTACATTGTTGGCTGAATTGTCTGCTGGTACATATACGAACCGTGTACCAAGTTTTTGGAAGTTTACTTTGACTTCGAGTTCTTAAATCGGATTTACATTTAACTCTAAATATTTTTAAGGTGAGTATACGAAGCCTTATGGGAAAAATATTTATGTACAGTAAATTGTAAAATCCTTACAGTACTTTAAATAAAAGCTGTAGTGAATGTTTTGAGAGAAACCTATTTGCCAAAAATATTTTTTTATGTATATCCGTTTGGGGGGTTCAACTCAGGATTTATTGACCAAATTAATATATTTTGACCTGAACAAGCTCCTCGATCAACATGTTGGGTCTTCAACTTACTAGGAATTTTGTAAGGGTCTTTGGTTATCTTATGGCCAAGAAGCAGAATTATAAAATATCCTACAAAACGCCTACATTTTTGCAGATTTGTAGGCTTTTTCAGAGAGCTAACAAAAAAAAAGATGCGAATATTTTGTTAAAATCAGATTGAAATGTTGCTTTTTTACAATGTAAAATGAAAGAAGTATGCTTACTATAATTCATTATCCAAAATTTGTATACATAGGTATAATTGAAGTTATATGTATAAGACTGAACAAAATTGCATTTTTGAGAGCGAAATTGCACTTGGATATCTATAGTTGCGTTGTATCAAGACAAAATAAAATAAAATTTTAAATAAAAAAGCAAAAAGGTAACTAGGCGGGACTACATTACTAATATTTGCCCTTAATACAACTTTATGTATACCTCTTCAAGTGTGTTATTTTTCTGAATATTTCCTGTAGAAAAAAATATGCAAACACTTATCAGTTTCATTTGAAACGATCCTAAAAATGATATAAGACAATAGAAAGCACCTGAAATATCCAATCGCCACGAGAGTTTTGACTTAGAACAAGTGCGTGCAGCAAAAGGTATTCACAAAATTATGTTAAAAACAAATAGCTCACTGAGGACAGAATGCAGTATAAACGTTCGACTGAGATTAAAATAATTAAATACAATAGGTTTTGTTTAGCACCAGAAATTCGATGTGAAAAATATCTTATTGATATCGGTCCTATCGAATTTTGTGTTGTGCTTCTCTAGATGGCCAACCAAATTCGGAAATGAATAAGTTGCAGTAATATATCAGACGTTTATTTATCATTTATGTGCTTGATTCTAAAAACTTCTGTACTACACGTCACATTTACTGAATATCCAAGGGAAAAAATGCTAATTGTGTTTTTCACATTTAACGGGGTATTATATAACGCTTCTGTCTATTTTTTTATTAGTACATATCTTCGTTACACAGATATTTTACAGAAATTTGATGCATTTGTTGAAATTCTAAAAAAAAAATCTGAAAATGCAGAAAGGGCTCGAAAAGTATTGGCCTTAATAATTGTTCCTGCTGTCGCATTTGGTTCTTCTGCTATGTTTGGGTGTTGGACTTCCTACTTTTTGGTTCTAATGCTACTGATGAGAGGTTACTCATTTAAATGTACATACAGCATGCCTAAATTCTCAATATATATTCAACATTGGTAAATTTAAAAAAGAACAAAGACATGTTAACATTTTTCATAAAATTTCGATGTTTATAAAATAACTGTGGTGTTCAAACTCGGTTTAAATTTCATCTGTAAGGACGAGGATCGTTAAGGCACATTTTTGGCTCAAGGATTTGGTTAAGAATGAAAAGTGGTTAATATCTGTTATTTTATATTTTTTGTATTGAGGAATGGCTTTTGAAGAAAAATCAAACAGAATATTTAGTTTAATTGGTTCTACAACGGTCACATAACAGATAGAAATTTTGTTGAATATGAAAATACTAGCAAATTAATTAATTTGGTACAATCTTTGTTAAAATTTTGTCGATATCAATATAGATCGCTTTAAAACATTACAAACAACTTTTGCACAATTAAATATCTCTCAAGTACAAATGTTTAGTTAAAATGTTTATCTTCGCGATGTCTTGGTGCGATCATATCTATTTTGAACAAAACGCCTCCAAAAATTTAGTTTTTTTGCAGAAAATTTTACATTCTTGTTGAAATAGACAAATATAACTGTCATTCTGTCAAAATAACGAAAAGTATATAAGAATAAGAAATTAATTACAAAGAGTAACTAAACAGCATTTATCATGTTTATACAACAACTTATTATTCTATCAAAAGATCTAGAATTTAGGCCAAATTGAGGCTTAACATACCTATTCTTTTAAGAATGTAGTTTTATATGTGTGCAGTGAAAATAGTCTAAACGAATAATACAAATCCGTGCATTACTTGCAAAAATAAAAAACACACACATTGTACATGTAAATGCATCAAATTCGATCATAATCTTTCATGCTTTTTACGTGCATCATTTCATGCTTTTTTATTTATGATGAAATTTATTGCTTTACCTTACACAATTCAGCTTGATGACGGGTTATGGCAAATTTTCAAGGCGTTTGGTTAATATATTGGACGCGTTTCCTGGTATAAGCAGTTTTTCCTGTATGAGTTTTAGGAAAATATATTTATTTTTGATTCCAAAAGAAAAATCCATTTAGCTATTTTTATTACAATAGGTTCTTCAAATCGAACATTTCTAAAAAAATTATCTAATATAAGTTTATTTATTGTTGATATAACTTTTTTTATTAAGATATTTGAAAAAATACCATTGTGAATGCATCGAGAAACAAAACCACCAAAAAGACTTGTTTCGAAAATTTAAAAAGAACATTTTAGACTCATTTTTTCATTCTTATATAGAGATGTTTGTGATTGTTTAAGATTACAATGGAAACAATTGACAGTAACAAATAAGTACAACGACATCCATTTGTCTTCAGGTTCCTTGCAAAAGACAGGCATAAATTCGATCCTATTCAATTTAAAAACAGTTGACCTTGTGTAACAGGGTGTATTCAACAAAATACGAATATTTAGATAGCATTTGCAAGACATCTGATTTCATCATGACATTTAAAGAATATGTTGAATGCCTGCGTTAAAAAAATTCAACAGTAAAACGTCTGGAGCTTGTATTATGTCTTTAAGACCATTTGCTTTACGGATGCTTCCTTTTTACGTATGTTTATTTATGAATTATTGCAATTGTTCAGATACTCTGGTAGAAAATGTGATACCTCCTTTTATGATTTTCCTATCATTTCGTAAATTTAAAATTTTCTTTGGCAACAATGAAATTGGAGTGGATGATTGAAACGAGAAAAAAATTTTACCTAACGCGATGCAGTCCAGAGGCTTCTCAAGTCAAGAGTCGTCACGGGCTGTTTCTCAATTAAGAAATTAAATAATGCCAGACATGCCATTACACTACGACATCAGTGTGTCCAAGATAGATGTAATTTCATTTTCTATAATATCAAGCCAATATCTTCTAATTGTATGTTTGGAATTTTTGCCAAAGCTGCTGTAAGGTGGACATAGAAAGAGCCATCTTTCGCATACGTATGAGTTTTAACCAAATGGAGACAACCATTGACATTATGCCTTGTTAGAGTGGCTGATACAGAAAGTTGCTATAAACTTACCTGTACAATCTATTATAGTATTTTATCTCGCCAATGACTTTGTTCCATTCAAAAGGGGTTGAAAGGGTATGCGATCAGGTTTGTCAGTTACCTATCTTAGGTCAGTAATTCTCTCTGGGAGACTGCTTTCCTTCGCCTATAAAACTGACCGCAACGTAATTAATTAATTATTTTTCTAATTATTCGCCAGTGAGGTTGTGTCATTTGAAACAACAATAGTTTGGTACCTTGCTAGATGATATCATTGAAACACTATTCAATATAATTGAAGTATTACAATAAGTATCTGGAAAAGACATAACATGCCACATCTCCAATTTTAATACAGGAAACATTGCGCAATTCCGATAATCCCAAAGTTGATACTTAAATACATAGTCATCAAACCAAATACTTCCTTTTTGACCAGACAATGTAATGATATACGGAAAAATATCCGGAAGACAATGCTCAATAATATTATTGTTATATTTTTTTACTTAACCTGGTTAGACAAGCTTAAAAATCTGAACCAAAAATTAAAAATATATATAATTTAAACTTAATAAGCAGGAATTTTTGTAAAATTCAAAACAGTGAAAGTCAAAATGATTTTTCATAACACATACGGTACGTTTTTAACCCGTACAATTTTTACCTTGCGATTTAGAAGTTTACTATTATCTTAGTAAACTATTTGACCCTGCAGCTGGATTGTAATGAAACTTGATGTCTTCAATACTTTATTTCGAATCACCATTTATTGTATGCATTGTTCATATGTGTTCGTTTTTCAAAGTCACCTAAGAAGACTTTTTATGCCGTATTTCTCATTTGTCTTTTTGGATATTTCGTGTCTATCAACGTCTTTTCTCTTGGTTGAGCCTTTGGTTTTTGTTCCTTTCCTTAGGTTTAGGGAAACAACCCTCATAAATCATTGGTGCGTATGTATTATTCGTAAGTACTTGGTAACGTAAATTAATTTTATTCTGTTTTAAAAGAATGTTTCGACAGCTTTCATGAGATTCAAATATCTAAACACTTTACTGATATCAAGTGTTATTTATATTTATTCAAATTTAACTCCTGAATGTATGTTTTGATTTCTTTTTTCTATTTAATGTCATAATATATATTCTATTTTCTAAAAATGGCATCATACAGTAAATGTGACATGTTTTAAAAATTGAAATTTGATAATCTTCTAACGTTGATGATATAAAATAAGGAAGTGCAATAACCAAATGATTTAAGAAAAATGTGAAAGACAATATCATACGTTGTATTTGATATTCATATAATGAAATTTTTGTTTGTAAACTAACACTGTTTGTAGTCTTTTGACACGTAAATATGTTCCTAAATATCCTTTATCTAATCAAAGTTTTTACGGGTATATTTGCCTTATTTACAATAAAAGGAACATAGGGAAATAATATACAACCCTTAGATATAAAGGCAGAAAACTGCATAGAAAACTCAAATTTGGAATTATATTCTATTACACAATATGTACATTGTTAAGCCTATTTCCACCAAAGGTTTAAATGAAATATTGTGTCATAGTTGGTCTTTTTCATCTGCTCCTTCTATAAAACATCTGATGATAATCAAACTTGACAAAAATGTTCCGACAGAGATAGCTTCGCATTCTTACTTCATTTTTGATGCTTTATTCTAAACAAATCAGTTTTTTCAAGACCTTTTCTCAACCTGGAATGAACTTTATAGAATTCTTGACATTTTCTCATTTATCCTGTAGCGTGAAACCCTTCTAACAGTTTTATAATATCTTAAAGCAGGCGAATATTAGTTCGAAACAAACCTGTGTAAATTGTTTGATATAATTTATAACCAGACTAGACATCACCATGTCCATAGAACTAAGCTGCCATACGACACTTTTGATTTTAAGGTGAAATGCATCCATAAGATTATAGCCTGTCAGTTGTATTTAAGTGTAACTCTTTTCAATACATTTAAGCTTTTTATAAAGAAGTATATTATAAATCATATTTTTGCGAAACATGATTACGCAAAATACCAAACTTTTCGTCGACATCTCATTGAAAAAATAGAACCCATCAACATATACAGAAGAATAAATCAACAAAAATTGCAATTTGCGAATACTAATACTTTAATAGTATTTCTGAATGCCACCAAAAGACTTTCGTGTTTAGGAGACAAATTTGTATTCGAAATAAAAATTCCCAAACTTATTACATTGATAAAATATTTTTGTGTAAACAAATTATATATTTCATATTCAGGCTAACGTATGACTTGCGACCTTAGCATTAACCAAGAAGAAAAAAGGAAAGGTCATTGGCCACAAAATTACAGCAAGATTTCTCCCGAAAATGTAAAGATATTTTAAGTCATTTTAGCCAATTCTAATGTGTTGAATTTAAAATTTTTATAAAAATTCTTTTGTTTACGGCTGTCTAGTTTGCAAAAACAAAAATTACACTAACCTCGGACAATTCCTGCTTTAAGTGATAGTACATGTTTAAAATAATTATAAATTTAGTCTACACATTTTGTTATTGTTATATCAAATCAAATGTTTATTCATCCTTTGTTTTTGTATGCAAACTTCAAATCAGTAAATTTACAGTTTGGTTAAATAACTGGCTCCTAATATCTTTCAATTTACTGAAATAATTTTCTTTGGTAGTTGTTAAGACAGTTTTATGATGAAAAAGAAACTTAAAAAAAGTCAAGTTCATCATTTTAAAAAAAAAAAAACGTCCTAAGTTATGAGTTAAGAAAATACTTAAACATAATAATTCGAAGATATGACAAGAAAATTTTTTTTCATTTCTGGTGATATCATACATATTTCAAAATTTAGCGATATCATACATGTTTATGTGTAATGTGCATATGGGTGGCAAATACAACTGAATAGGTTACATCCCTATGCCATTTTGCACGGCGTTGCTTTCATACTTGAGAGTATAAAACATCAACAAAAATTAAACAATTTAATTGCCTAAACCACAGAATTATTAGAAAGAGTTTTCAAAAATGTATGAATTTTGTATTTGAAATAATCATGTCACCCTGCCAGGGCACTTTATCTTAGCCCTGTCAACGTCCTCTATGTTCTAATAAAAAACCAATATCTTTGATTTGACCCGAACAGGAATTAAAATGAAAACCTTCTACGCTAATGCCAAGCACACTTTCCAGTATTCTGAAGTAAACAGAATTACAGTTTTGATTACAACGAAGTAGGTTTACCGATTTTTTGTAGTTATCTCGAGGTCAGCTATATTTAAAACATTAAAAAAATATTCTTAAATCTTACAAAATAGAGTGAATAATATATAAAAAGGGAGAAATACTAACAGTACTCTCCATTTAGATTCAAAACACATTAATTATAGATTTATTGAATTTTACGTCAAGTTTACCCCAACCTATGAAAAAAGGTGACCTCAGGTCACATTAGCACAAATGGCTAATAATAATTGTTCGAAATTAGATTAAAAAAAAATGGAATAGAGAGACAAAAAAAAATCGAAACATTCATTCATTCATGTCTTTATTTCCCCATTTACATGATATATATTGAACATACAAGTTCTAAAATTCTTATCAACTATAAAACTGTATGTAGATTAAAAAATATAACGACGTATTCGACTGTGTTTTGTCAGTTTTAAGGCTTTCATGATGTTAAAATGGAACAAAAATATTATCAACACATTTAAGATATAATATAATAATATAATATATATATTACAAGTGTATTAAGAAAAAGAATATTTAGATGATTTACCTTTGTGTTCCTTTTTGTCGTCAGTTTAAAAACTTCCTTCTTATAAAAATAGATTCTGGGAAAATGTGTTCAATATACGTAAATAAAACAGAATTTCAACGGTTATTTAAAGTGTTAAGTTATTTGATTTTTTTTCGATTCACAAGAAAAATTGATCATGTTTTATTCGAAATACTATGGAAAAATAACATGTTTAAATCGTTTTTATTTGAAACATGTAAAATTATTTTAAATGGTTAGAAATTCGTTTTGAATTATTATTTTTCTTGCAAAATTAAAACTTAAAAGTTGAAGTCAAGCAGTTTATAGTATTTAAATCAGCAGTATTATTGTTTTGACTAAAAAATCTTAAGCTGATTGTTGGAAGCCGCACGCCTGCTTCACTTGACAAATCATAAATGTGTCATTTCAAACGAAAAACAAAATACTATTAAAAAAGAATATTTAAACAAATGTGTAAAAGTTTTTATACTATTTGGGGAAATTTTACTTAAACTACAAAAAGTACAAATCTTTATTGGTTTCGTATTGTTTTCGACCGATTGACATTGAGAATTTAAAAAAAAATTAATTTAACTTATTATCATCGTCTCTCATTTCAGTATAACAGATGTAGTCGTTGCTTGTTTTTTCTTCATTAAGAATCTGTGATTTCGGTTTGCCTGCAAAGTTACAACGTTTGATTGAAAGTCTATTAATTATTTCATACTAAAGAAAAAAAGTACATTTATTTGACCATACACGTTATTTTATCTAGTGTTTGGGGTAACAAAAATCAGTAAAATTTCTATTTTTATACATATTGTCTTTTTGTATCTCTAATCAAATCATTGCGGCAATAGCTAATCACGTATCTGTGCAGTTTTTTTCCAGGGTACTTGCATAATAATAAAATTGGTTAATATTGAGTTTCTATACATTTTCAGAACATTTCACAATAAGACATTCAGAAATGTTCATAGCAAATACATGTATGAAAATTAAACAAGAATCTGTGAGTGGAAGCCATGTTTACACCTGAATAAAACAAGTATTATATTTTATCTGAACTTAGATTTCTAAAGTATGGCGTTTGTTTTCCTTGCCTCTGTAACGCTAAGCTCATGATTTCGGTAACCAAAAAGATTCAAATAAACCACACTAGAATCTGTAACATGATTCAGTGTCTAAGTTATTTTAATTCAGCATTTTACTACACAAGAACTTCTGAAAGTTTTAATTTGTGTAAAATGAACAGAATGTACATGCATCTAGCATCCTGACCAAATATATTCTGTGCTATAGAGCATTGTTCAGGCATTGAACTAGAGAAATGATAAAATATTCATTTCATTTCCTTGTTTTGGTTTGAACTGTCATGTATTTAAAATCTCAGAAGTATAAATTGTTTTCCAACAGAAAAATGTTTTTGAAAAACAGTATTTTTATGTGTACAGATATTACAAATCAAAGATGTGCTAAAAATTAATAGATTGGGCCATGCTGTGTGCCCTTTATTTACGGATATAACAATTCATTATTCGTTCAGAAATGAGCCGCCTGATAATTAAACTTTTGTTTTTTACCCATTTTTTCTTTGATGCTAATTTGTAGATACATTGAAAGAAGTTTTGTAAAGGAATTTAAGACAAGGAGTGACAAAGCCATGAAGTTATTGGTTATCAAAGTTGTGTTCAACTTTGAACATCTATTAAATGAACCGTCATCTACACAGTTATCAAGTCTAGATAATATATTACTCTTATGTTTACAGTGTATGCAGTGATCTTCCTTGTTTTTTCGGATTTTTTTTTAACTTGGTGATAATGGGTTATACCAAATGAAAAGCCGTTGGTTCTCTAAAATATTTTAGTACGATATATACGGATTAAGATTCCATTAAACATTTAGTCAAAAGAAAACCCGTCAGCTAAATCTGTCACAAAACTGCATCAAGCTGAATCTCAGATGCAATTAGATAATTACTAAAGTTAATAAAATTGCAAGATTCTATTCTATATTTTCAGACCTTTTATAAATTTGACTGCGGAAAAATTCTATATTATCAGACCTTGTTATGAAGTAAACCCCGGAAGAGTTGTCATTTTGTGACAAATGTTACTTAACATAAACAGATATCACAAATGGTGCAAAAAATGGTATTAAAAATTTAATACATTGAAGATTACAATACAATACTTCTACTAAGGGTCAAAATTATGGTCGATGACTAAACATTTAATTCGACTGATTTGTCAGACAGTAATTAAAAAAATCGATAGACCATGAAACTATAAAGGTTATAACTCAAAATTCATATTATTTAAAAAAAGGTCAATTGCTTTTTTCAAAGAAGCTTGCACGAGATTTACAGTCTTATTACAAATGATGAAACTATTGATGAAACTTAAATCCCAGTCCTTGCAATATTGATGTTTCAATGCTAATACCAAAATATTGTGAACAATTGTCACAGAGTAGTAACTTGTCGTCAAGCTACTCAGCCGTACGAGAAATGGACTGCAGACTTTACAGAATTAACCTATGGCCTCGCAGCCATTATTTCCTCTAACTAAACCATTCAATTATGTCACTTAGCTGTACCTCAAAAGGAGCTTGTCGCCAAACTACAAAGTGGTTGCAATAGTAACTTTTCGTAGAGTGATTGAGTCGTAAAGGAAATGGACTAAAGATGTAACAGAATAAGTCTGTAACCAGGCATCCACTATTTTGTCTAACTAATATACAAATAGGAGATGTGGCATGATAACCGTTTAGTTATGTCACTCAGCTGTGACTCAAAAGTAGTTTGTCGCCAAACTACCCATGTGGTCGCAGTAGTAACTTTTTGAAAAGTGTTTGATTGATTGATTGTTGTTTAACGTCCAGTGGCAAATATTTCATGCATATTCAGGACGGAAACAAGTTAGCAA